>LQNK01000381.1:10001-36094 GCA_001586405.1 Phoebis sennae | reverse complement strand
GCCGGAGAATTAACATCGTACCGCCGAAAGGCGAGGCACTATTCCCCATAATAATAATAAATGTTTATTTCAGGTTTACATGCCCATATTACAATATAATAGTTAAAAATGAATAATTAAAATCTAGTCATAAAATTAAGATAAAATAAACATACTTATATTATTTTACTTATAAAATTGGAAATTGAATACATGTCAAAGGATAATATAATGTCAATATAGCTTACAAATAATATTAATAATGAAAAGGGAAGCCCACTCAACCTGTGCTGCGATGTTGCCATGCATCGCAGTGCTAATTTTCAGTGGGCCCCTGCTAATAAATAAATAAATATATGTATAACGTAATCGCAAATGTTTGAAACAATCTTATATTACTGCTGACTGGGCGTGCGTCGATACACTTTATGATATTAACGTGTAGGCAAACTGCAAAAGCTTTTTTAAACACTTTTCAGCGAGCGTAGTCACGTGTTGGACAGTCACCCGTGGAATACACTCATTTTTTAAAATCCACTATTTAAAGAGTATTTTATTTACCACTTGCATTGTTGGTTCATTTGGTTCTATTTTTGTCTACATTTTATCAAGATGTATAATAGTATGTTAAAATATAGTTGTAACGAGGATTTGTGCATAAGTTTAATTTAATTGTATCTACAAATGCAGCCAATAACAATTATCTTTATGTCATAAGATAACAACGTCCAGGCGAGACTGTTGGATCTAATGGCAAATCGAGTTAGTATCCCGCTTGGCGCATCACTACATAGTATAAAACAAAGCTTCCTCTGTCCTTATGTATTGTATGCCTAACGGCCGTTTTCAATATTCTATCTATCCCTTGTTTCGCTTACTAAAGTTAGACAAATCTATTTGCACTCACTTTGATTACAATATGCTGTCAACGGATAACTTTTGCTATGACTTTTGTCCATCTTACGTCATATAATCTGAGATAACAATCTATCTATCTTTGGTACATTATTGAAAACGACCGTAAGTAACGTAAAACTACGCAACGGATTTTGATGCTGTTTTTTAATAGATAGAGTGATTCAAGAGGAGGATTTATATGTATGATAACATCCATTAAACAGTGGAGAAATACTGTTATTTTTGAGGTTTCTGATGTGATATTGTTAATTATCAATTTTTCCGCTTACATTGCAAACGAGATTTATCAAAATAATGTACTAATTTTTAAATACAACTAACAGCACTGCCTAACATTTTCGTACCAAGGTTGTCTGGAACAAACCGCTTCCTTAGCGACAAGACCGCCTATTGCTAAAATTTTTCTTCTTTATTTTTAAGCTCCTCTGTATCTTAAAGTGCAATAAATAATAAATAAATAAATACAACGTTCACAGTTTCTCTGTAGTGTATGTAGTATCAGCATTACACCCGTGCTTGGGGCGGTTCACTAGTCACTACATAGTATAAAACAAAGTCGCTTTTTCTGTCATGTGTCATGTTGTATGTCCCTATGAACGCTCAAATCTTTAAAACTACGCAACGGATTTTGATGCGGTTTTTTTTAATAGATAGAGTAACTCATGAGGAAGGTTTTTGTGTATAATATCATCCATTAAATAGTGGACAAATACTGTTATTTTTGAGGTTTCTAATGTGATGTCGCAAATAATTACATTTTTTCCGCTTACATTGCAAACGCAGGCTGAATCCTACGAGATTTATCAAAATAATGTACTAAGTATTGTACACAATGAAAAGGTCTACAGAAAACTCCGCGATAGTATATCAGCATTGCACCCGTGCGAAGCCGGGGCGGGTCGCTAGTTATATTATAAGATACACAACGAACAGACGAGACTGTTGGATCTAATAGCAAATCGAGTTAGCTTGGCACAGACTATATATAGAGCTCCACGTTACAACTGACGTCTGAAGCTGCGGTTCATAATCCCCGCAAGGGACGCCATCAAGTGGATCTTAAAGTCTGGTTAAGACCCTCTGACTAATACTCGCTTCACAAGAAACATATGTGGGAATAAACTCAACATTGTATGGCTTTGAGAGGGAAACAGACTAAGGTCAGAAGATTTAATCACATTTTCATATAGTATACAGACGCTCGATTGGCGCAGTGGATGTAGCTATGGTTTATTGCACCGTAGGGTGTGGGTTCGATTCTTACAAGTAGAAAATTATATAAAAAAATAAAAATAAAAATAAAAATATTTATTTGGTTCTCTTTTACAGTGATACAGTTGTTAATTTGGCTCTGCCTTCCTAGCTAGGTAAACCTGTGTTAAGGAAGGCAGTTCCTTCCCATTTTGGATAATCTAAAGTTAAGCTAAAATTTAAACAAGCAAAAAAAAAAAAAATTTTAAAATTAAGTTTAAACATGAAAGGAGAAAAATTACTGTCATTGACATATAGAGAGTTAGCCAGTGTGTGTATGTATGTGTGTGTGTGTGTGTGGGTGTGTGTGTGTGTGTGTGTGTGAGTGTGTGGGTAAATAGTTTTGTATGTAGTTAAGGTTGACTGTACATGTAATATGCGAGTATATAAATACCAGCGTAAGTAAACATTGCATACTAAATCAGAGATTGTTTATAATTATAAATGCTAGGAATTATTTAAAAAGATTCTCTGTGTCTTCATAGTCAAAGTCTTCCAACCATTTGACAATGATTTTTTTATAGAAGTTTTACTAAGAGATTTACTTTTATATTTCTTGTTCAATGCATTATATAACTTAGGAGCATAAAAATCGAAAAATCTTTTTGCAAATTTGCTTTTAGTTACTGGTATGGGGCACAAGTCTCGTCTTTTGTTTTTAGTTGGTAAGGAGGGGATTGTATGTTTATGGTAACGCAATATAGTTTCCATCGCGTACTTTTTACGGACACTAAGTACTTCGGCATCCTTGTAGACGCTAGTGGTAGGATAACGATATGGTAGTTTCAGGCATACTTTTAAGATTGATCTCTGTGCTCGTTCTACTTGTATGAGGTGCGTCTTTGCCATTCCTCCCCATGTGCATATACAGTAGTTGACAAGACTCTCAATGAGTGCTTTATAGGTGAGCATAATAGTTGGTTTATTTACTACTGTCCTCAACGTCTTAAATATATATATAAGTCTTCTTAGTCTAGTCGTAAGATAACTAGCTTGTTTATCCCATTTCAGGTAGCAATCAATTTGAATACCTAAATATTTAGTGTTTTCAGTTCTATTTAATGTTGTACAGTTACATATAGGCCTTGGACTAGTTAGCATTCTATTACATGGGTAGCTGTGTATTTTAATTTCAAAGTGTTCACTTGGGGAAGACGATTTAGTTTTTGTGAAACATATGTAACATGTTTTTTCTTTATTCAGAGCCAAAAGATTATTCTCAAGCCAGGCCGATATTGAACTGAGCCCATTTTCAGTAGTGAGTTTAAGATCATTCCAAGTCCTATCGTGGAAGATTATTGCAGTATCGTCCGCGAAGGTCACTATATCAGTGTTATTGATGCTCATGTTATATAAAGGATTGATGTAAATCAGGAACAAAATGGGAGATATAGTGCTGCCTTGAGGGGCGCCATAGGAACAAGAAGCTGGGTTGCTTGAATGTTCTCCAATTTTAATATATTGTGTTCTATTACTCAAATATCCCCGGAACCAACTTAACACTGTGCCTCTTACTCCTATGTTCTCCAGTTTACGCAAAAGAATTGGAAACTAACAGTGTCAAAAGCCTTTTTGATATCTAGGAAGACCCCCAAACATTTTTGTCCTTTGTCGAGATAGGATGATATAGAGCGCGTGAGTTTAAGTGTCGCATTTTCAGTAGAAATATTGCTACGAAAACCGAACTGATTGTTGGAAATAATTTTGTTTGTTTCCAGGTACTTAATAAGCCGAGTCGACACTATTTTTTCTAGGATTTTAGACAAGGATGACAAGAGTGAAATTGGTCTATAATTATTCGGTGAAGATTTGTCCCCTGACTTATGAATAGGTACAACAACAGCTTTTTTTAGCAGATTTGGAAATACGCCAGTGTTCAAACTTAGATTGCATAGGTGACTTATTGGTTCCGCTAGAATGCTGCAATTATATTGTGGGACGGAAGTACTTATTCCATCCCAACCCACAGCAGCTGATTTTTTCATCGAAAGGATAATGTTAGAAATTTCTTTGACGTCGGCTGGGATGAATGCCATAGAATTTAATGGACCGTTATGTGAGGCTTTAGCGGTAAGCTGTTCCACGGTTGTATTCGTAGAAGTTAAAATTTCGTTTGCTAAAGATGCACCAACATTAGTAAAATATTTATTAACACAGTCTAGAGATTCCGTGGGGGACTCTTTAATTTTGCATAGGTCATTCCCAGAGTTTTTTGGTCGATTTAAATTGCAGAGTTCTTTAATAGTGTCCCACGTACCTTTTATGTTTCTAGCACTTTCGGAGAATTTAGTTCTGTAGTAAAGTTCCTTTTGGGTTTTCGTAATGATGTTGCATCTATTTCTATACTGAGTATAACGCTTTCGGAGTTCTAGATCGTTTGGCGCTTTGTTAGATTGTTTATGTAAAACATCTCGTTTACGTATCGATCTCAGAATTCCCGGTGTGATCCATGGTTTGAGCAGTTGTTTCTTTTTTGGTACTCTAATGGAAGATAAACTATTGTTAATCGCTGTTTGTATACAAGTTATTAATATTTCAGTAGCCAGATTTGGATCAGTGAGTTCGTAGAAGTTAGAACTTAACCAGGGTTTAAGTGATAAAGCTTTGTGAAGGTTTCTTAGGTTTATTTTTGGTACGATTGTAGGCTTGGCCATCTGTACTTTAATCCCGTGCATGTATAGTAATATAGGTTTGTGGTCTGTTATTTCTGGTAGAATTGCAGTTTGAGAGTCGTAGTTGGTTTTAACCATAAAGTGGTCAAGGCAGGCCTGCAATCGTGTCGGTTTGTTTATTCCTTGTCTCAAGCCGTGCATCGCCATCAAATTAAGGTATTCGCTGACGAACGGGGTGTCGATTTTTTGGATAATGTCCAGGTTAATATCGCCAGTTAAAATAATATTCTGTGTTTTTGGCTGTCCTAATACGATGTCTAAAGAATTCAAAAAGTTAGAAGGATTATTAAAACAAGGTGGTCTGTAACAACAAACAACAGTGTATATATTGTTAACATTCAGAATGAGACAATTTCCATCTTTATAAATAGGTTCGTCGGGAGTCGTATTTAAATCTTCGCGCACATAAACAACAATGCCGTCATTTTGATTTAAGGATGTTTTTGTATAAAACATATTGTAAGATTCAAGTAAGGGAGGAGAACTATCTACGTTTGTCCAGCACTCAGTCAAGACCAACACGTCAAGACGCATATTCATAGTGCTTAAGTTTGATATAAACGAATCGAAGTTTCTATGAATACTCCTAATGTTAGCCGTCATGACCGTGAAACCCTGATTTGGAATGTAGTTAATTCGGTAAGGACATTCTGAGTAAGTGTCCATCTCTGTACAAGTCAGATTGACTGCTTCCGTAGCGTCTGTTTCAATATTAGCGCTTAAGGAATTGAATTTTATATAATTGTGATGAACATTGTAATTTTCTACTGTCTGGGTGTTTATATATCTAGTAGTAGTAGTAGTATTATGTATGTAAAACAAGAGTATGTGTAAGTATGTATATCAATTATATAGTTTCCATAGTACACATTTTGCTTAGTTTGGGACTAGATGGCGTAATGTTAAATGTTCCTGAATATTTAATTTTATTTAGTAATATAAATAATTTTGGGGAAAAAACAACTAGCTATTATATATAACAAACAAAACTAACTAGCTATTTATGAAATCGAATTTTCATACAGTTATATAAATAATTTTCTACTTTTCTTAATAATTTTCTAACTTTTAATATTTGTTAATATCTGCCGATGCTTGTCACAATAGAGCATTTTCCGCGCTCCGTAGATACCAATTTATATCTACGTTAAACATCTTTCCTCACTTATATAACACGTCACAAAAGAGAGTTCTTGACATTTCTCGAAACTACTTCCACCTTACGTAATAAACAAGTATTTCAAATAATCCAGCTTTGAATAGCGAATATGAACAATAGTCACGAGTATTGTAAAGAGCTACTTTAATATGATTTTGGTAGTATTCATAGTCGCAAAAAAATTGTAAACATTACTTTTTACTCGCCGACTGAGTAAAAATATAATTGAACCAGCGAAGCGAGGTCTCAGAGTCGAGATCGCCGGGCGATTGTATGTTCATATATAAGTATGAAACACTTTTGCACACGCTAACTTGAGTATTGTTTATCCGATCTTGATAAAATTATACGCAAATAGATAAAGCAAAATCTTTAGTAAAAAAATGAGCTATATACTCGAACAAATATGCACCTATTTGACCCTTTACTATTTCGTTTCGATTTCGCACATCTTCAAATTCGACATTTTCTTTTGTCTAAACTATTCGCTTAAGGAATTTAATCAAGATCAAATAAACGACTACTCAAGTTATCGTCACACAAAGTATTTCATACTTACATAAAAAAAACAAACGGCCATGTCGACTCTAAGACCCCGCTTCGCTTGGTCAATTATTGATTACATTTAAAAGAGTAACTAGGAAGGCAATGTATAGTTATAAGTTTCACATCAAAAGTGGGATCTTGACGTTTGTTAAAACTAACATTACGTAACGTCGCATTTGAACAGATAATCCGGCTTTGACTAACCTTCGTCTATCAAGGGACTGATGGAGCGTTTAAAATTCTGACAAGATAGAGGATTTGGAATAATATTCGTGTGCTTAAGCTGTTTGTTTTGCGTATTTGGGGCTTCTTGTTAGGTTGGATATTTTGTTTTGAAATTTATTTTCTTTTAGATAGCGACACATTTGAATTTCAATGAAAACTCTTGCAGAACTTATTACCAACATTAGTTCGTCTGTACGAGTAAAAAATACAGTCCATCCTAAAGGAAGACAATTATATATAGTTATAGGAATCATAACTACACATATATCTACAGATTAGAGTTTAAATATTCTTTTCTTTTATAAATCTCATATATTCACGATACAAAACGGTGCGGCAAGTGGAAGGTAGTTGTTAAAATGACTGTCGATAATATACTGCAAACTCTTACAAACACATAAAACTACCATTAAAGCTAACCTATTTTAGAACGTAGTATAAAACAGCTGATTCAATCTGCGGCGTACGTGTAAACATCGTATAGAGCGAGTTCATCGCTCTTCCAACAATAATCTCGCAATCCAGGCGAAAGTAAACAAACAGTTTTAGATAAGACTGTATAGAACTTATATTTGGAAGTTCAGATCGTAAATAGATCGTTGAGTATTATACTAGTACTATAACTTGACGGCGTTATTCCTACGATTAGCGTGTTTGTGTTAACTTACTGTCGTTTTCAATATTCTATCTATACCTTGTTTTGCTTTCGAAATTCAGGCAAATCTATTTGCACTTACTTTGATTTCAATACGCTGTCGATGGATATTCTTTGTTATGACTTTTGACAATCAAATGTCATTTAATCTGAGATTACAATCTATCCATAATCTTTGATACATTATTGAAAACGGCTGTTAGAGAAGTACAATTTGTAGAGACGTTTATGTAAAGAAGACTGTTTACTGTGACTTTTGTGATTTCATGTTTTAACATGTTCTGTATGTCATCTTTCTATGCAAATTTCACTTGTTAGTTGTTGCCTGTCATCAAGGTCCTATAAAAGAGTGGGTGCGTTTGGTATCTGGGCGCATTGAGTCGTAATGACTAGCTGTGATGTGTTGAAAACTGACTAGTTCTACAATTGACCAGTAATGTGGTCAGCATTCCCATGCGAATGTAAATTTCCATCAAGTTGGTCGAGGAAAAAAAACAAACCTTTGTTTGTTATACTTAATTACGAATTTATTATATTAGTTACTTTGATGTAAGTTTAATACTTACATCAAAGTAACTTGAATCGACTTTAACAGTAAAATTTCTTAAAATTATATTACTGTTCAAAATCCTCTTATAGTAAAAGAGACATAAGTTTTATATTTACAGCGAAGTTCTATACGTTTTGTACTCAATGTAACAATTCGTAATGATACAATAAGTTTAAAAGTAACTCTATCTGCGCTTGTTACATCTTCACAATTTAACGACTGGAACATTCTTTATGAAACTAAATATTATGTGAATTGTTTCTCGACAAACTACTGTAAGATTTTTTGCGGGGGAAGTGTGTTTATTTATTTATTTTATTTTTTAACATTTTTTATGCTGACATAATGAGAGTAAATTTTACAATAGAGAAAAAGATATAGGAGAAACAGTGAACACAGAGGGCGGCCTTATCACTCAGGAGTGATCTCTTCCAGGCAACCCACTGTTATAGGAAAAGGTATTGTAAAAGGAGAAATTAATAATTACACAATACATTTGTATGTGTAATTATTAAGTTGTTTATGTGTGTGTAGCTCAATCACGATTAATATGGAGTTTCACTTTTATACTATTTAACTGCACTTAACCTAGGAACGAGTAGTTCCACCAAAATGTGACATATATCTAGGGGAAGGACTGTTATTCCTTAACCCAGGTCACACGATAACCTGCGGAGGGGCCGCGAAAAGCGGCCGACCTCGGGGGGTTCGCGGAAGAATGCTACGGCGTGCCCGTGAGCCCCCCACAAGGTGTGGGTAGGAACATCGAGGGGTTTTAGTCGGTGCAAGTCCGACGTAACCCGGTCGTTTCCCCAGACGGCCGGGTATGCGAAGGCATTTCCCCTTCCCCCAAAAAAAAGGTTACATGATAACCTAGTAAGGAAAACAGCGCTCTACCCACAGCACCATATTGATTAATGTAAGTGTAAATAAACAATTTTTATTTTATTTGTTTTTACCTTTACATTTTGTGGTTAAACGAAATCTTAAATGAGAAATAAGAACACTTATAATCACTCCTTTCCAAAAGAAAAACAATCACGTTCAAATATCGACTTCGATAGGCATTTATTTATTTTATTTATCTATCGTTCCTTACAGCTAAACATACAATATCTATTATATGTTTACTAATTACGCGAAGTACAAGGAAGGATTAGAATAATTAGAACCATTAATAACTAGAAAATGACAAGTGTGACTTTAAGTAATTTTTACATTATTGAAAATACTAGATTACTAGAATTTACTAAAACGTATATAAATTAAGAAAACAGGAGAAATTCAAAGGTATTTGATTACGTAAGACATTTCAAGAATCGAGATAAAAGCTAAAACTAGTTACCCGTTGCCCTTTGTTACTGTTCCGAGAAAGATTCTCATATACATTACATTTCATTGCTAAATCCTTGAAGTATAGATAAACGTGACTTATTATACGATATAGACAATGTATATTTTATAATAAAATATCTTGTCTATTGCCATTTTCATTTATGTTATAATATAAAAGTTATGTAGATTTTTTCGTTAAAAATATTGTAAAAGCATTTGTCTTTTTACGTAATAAACTAATATTAATATAGATATCTAGTTTTTTTGGGATTAATAAAAACTTATAGATGTATATGAAGATTTATACCAGGATTTTTTAAGTAATATGTAGAATTCTTATATAATTTTGTATTTTTTTAAAGTTCCTGCTTTTGTGTTGATTTTTTACCAATTTGTGTTAAAGATTCTCTTTTTCATTTTTAGAGGAATTACGTATTTTTTATTAAAAAATACTAAGTTTCTCAAATTCCGAATGTCCTTGTAACATCAAACATTTACCAAAGTCGCTTCATCAAATACCTTCTCATTTTAGTTCTGATAATTTTACAGTGTACCGTCGACCCCTATCTAAAACTTCACTCCTGAGCTGGGCTGTATACAAACAAATCATGACATTTTCGTTTACCACCCAAAAGGGAAAGGTCACTCGGTTAACCAGACGTGCATTGTTTTGTCAAAAGCTGTTATATTGTCAATTATTTTAGTTCAATTTAATTAACCCGCGGCCGTAGACAAGAATAGATCAAAAATTTACACTATTATAGGGCCTGTTTATTCATAATTTGTATGAAAATAAACTACGTACATAATAATTATTTACGTCTCAGTCTGTAGTAATTTTAGCGTTTTATGGCACTTCATAAAATTGTGGCTACGTACCCCTAAGCTAAGTCGTACATCGTAGTAATACAAATTCTTCTTATAGTCCATTGAAGAGTTACATTTAGGTTTGCGTTTGTCACAGGACGCCATTTTAAATAATATATATCCAGGAGGGTTTAATGTGAATTTAAATCCATATTGAAGAAGACTGCATTTGGTTTTTATGGTTTAATATACTATCGTAGATTGCAGAAAATATACCTCCAACCTACGTGTTTAATCTGTCCCCAAACCCTCATCCCAGTTATTGTATACTTTCCGAGTAAGTAGGTCGCAGCCCTTCGGGATCGGAAACTGTCCAAACAAGATCACTCCCATATAAATTATAAAAGTCTACCCCAAATTCAATTTAAGCTAAGCTTGAAGATTCTTAATGCAAGTAAGGAAAACGTCTGTGACGTTCGCTTTGGGAATAGTTTGGAAGTACAACTGAACTTTTTCTTTATTTATACTTATAAAAATCGTAACCTACTTAAATAGAAAAGAAAAAAAGAAAAAGACATTAATTCAGCAGTACAGATGAACACATATTATAAAAAAAGATATTGTAACCGTACGGGTTATAAATAAATATTTAAATAATGTGATTAGAAATGGTGGCCGATTTTACAGATACCGTCAGCTTAAAAACGTAATATATGTATGCATTATTATTTCTTATGTCTATAGTTTTTGCACCATTCACCTTTACAACTCTTCACTTTTTGTTTTTTTTCCTTACCCACCAACTTGACTGGCAGAGAACGCTGCCTTAGCGATAAAACTGCTTGCTTGTGCCCGTACTTTTAAGTTTGTAATTTTATTTTTTTTTATGGTCCACAATAAAGTAGTTTTGTTTGTTTGTAATAATTATTAATTTAACTAATAAATTACATGCTCTTCTTGCCTGCATCTGCATAAAAAAGCATCTTGACATATTGTTTTTAAAATACATTAAAATGTAAATTTCATAATCAATACCTTCCGATGAAAAATATTCCCCTCCTATAGAACTTTTCTAACGTTTGTTTTAGAAAAGAGCAAGCATACAGTAAATTGCTTTCAAAATAGATTGAAGTTGTGGTATTTGGTAACGTGCGCGTCAGCGTAAGCGAAATCCTGTATCTTTTAATACTCCATTATACATTTCAGAATATCTCGCTGATTTTGATTTTGTTGAACTAATAAAATTGTAAGATTTTGAATGCAGTTTTTTTATCACAATTAATTGGTAATAACCAAGAAACATCTCTCTAATGAGATTAATTCGCACCACCACACGCTTACACACCACCGCGAAATTGATCGTAAAATCTTTATGTGTCGCTCGGTTTACGAGGTTCCCAGTACATACATACGTGTTTGTACCGCTGATCCAATTTAAAATTGAAACGTATCGCGTAATGAGGTGCGGTAAAAATATTTAATGATCCGTGAATGTACTTTGTGGGATGTTTTACAAGGTTGTATTAAAACGTGGAAATATAACATTTTTTATGATTCGGATTATAACGCAAATGACAGTTATAGTGTAATTTTTAACTCTATCTCATAATGTTGTTGTTACTCTTATAAGTTTCCTATATGTATATGGGTTGCCTGGCAGAGATCGCTGTTAGCGAGAAGGCCGCCCTCTATATATTATACTTGTTACTGATATTTTTAGTGTCTCATTGTAATGGTGTACAATAAAGAATGTTTGTTTGCTTGTTTGTTGTTTTTTGTTTGAAAAGTGATTTATTTAATTTTATTTAAATAATACGTATATTAAATCGTTTCGGATATTTTATACAGTGTAGGCATGGATATAATTATTTAATTTTCTTTTTTATTTAACAGTAAAATAATATATCAAAATACACGAAACACGAACATAATAAAGACGACATGACATGTTGAATGGCCCAAAATGTTTATTTATTTCTATTTTATTTAAAGGAACATCAACAACATATATTCATAGAGATAAAAATTCATACATTTAAAGAGATAAAAAATACATACTGTGACGTGTATCAATTAGGCATTCTCAGTATTCATTATTAACACATATTAAAATTATTTAAAATCAATTGCTAGAATCTAAAAATGCCTTATAATTAAGCAAACTTAATCTAAGTGACAAAAATTTACACATTCTTAGAAATCATTGTATCTCATTGCATGAATACAATAATTTTCGCTTAAAACTAGTAAGTTTAATGTTTAATATGTTGTATGAAATATGTTAATTGTTAAATGAATATATACTAATATTGTTGTATTAGGAACATTTTATACGATAATTAAATGCTATCGTGCATAGTAAGGATAGGTATTACTTTGGCCCAATTTGTGAAAGGGTCAGCCCTTTCTTGTATAGTAATAGTCAGCAATTACTATTAAATGTAAAACAATGTTAGTGATCGTAGAGTAGGTGTTAATTAGTATGTATGTATTTAAAAAAATAGATTCCATAGTGCAAGCTTTGCTTAGTTTGGGACTAGGTGGCGTTGTGTTAAATGTCCCTGAATATTTATTTATACGACACTTAATTAAATGCTATTGGTCATCGTAAGGACAGGTTTAACTTTGGCCCAATTTGCAAAAGGGTCAGCCCTTTCTTGTATAGTAATAGTCAGCAATTACTATACAATGTAAATCAATATTAGTGATCGTAAAGCTTGAATTAATATTAAGTGTATTAATATTGTGAGTGTGTTGAATTTTGAATATTATAAGTCTGTGTGTTATATTGACAAAAAAAGTATGTTCAAGTATGACTATTAGTAAACTAGTTTCCATAGTATAAGTTTTGTTTAGTTTGGGACTAGATCGCGTAGTGTCCAAGAATATTTATTTATATTGCAAGCGTGGTGAGTTTCGGAGAAGTTTTTAAAATGAATAATATTCTATCCTTCAAGTACTTATTCCGAATCTTGAGCGTTCTATGGGCTCGAACATTTGAATTTTAAATCTAGGTCAAAAGTCCAATTGTAAGTTTTTATTTTACCTCCTTATTTTTTTGACTATAGTCTATTTCACATAGTGTCAATTAAATCGACTGAAATCGACAAAAAATAGAACCAATTTCCTCAAGCTAAAAAGTTGAATATATTTTTTTTTTTAATTTTTGTTGAAATCTATTCAAAATCGGTACAAAATTGTTAAATTGCAAATAGACGAAGGCAGGTGCCTCTACCTATTTTAAATATATTCAAAGTCGGTACTATAAATAGATTTAACTAAAAATTGTGTTCACTTCATTAGTCTGAAATAGATCAACCGCTAAATAACTACAACGATTGCACATTTCTTCAGCAGACCGCCGTGCCTCCCATCCCTTGAATTTTAAACAGAGCCCGACGCGATCGGAATCCAATAATATAAGTTATGAGCGAGGCATTATCTTGAGGCATCCTCTACTTTTGATTAAATGACTTCTGAAGACTATAAATAAGTATAGACCGTGTTATGTATCGATATAAGCTAAGCCTAGGTATCTACGTAGGCTTAGCTTAAATTGATACAGAACATGGTCTATAGTCTATAGAGCATCTGCACTATGGACAGTTCTTAAGCCACCTCTACACATCATCTGTCGGAGGATAACGTATGCATCGGCAGACGTAAATTACCTACTACGGATATCTACGGATAGACATATTACCCCACGACACGTCCGCGGACGACAAGTAAAATAAAAGTTATTTTGTACATTTTAGCGTGAGAGAGTCGGTCCTATTTTTTTAAAGTTATTATTATTTTAACAAAGAGACGTGTTTAACTATTTTAAAAAAGTTATTATTCAAAGTTATAATTTCCACGCAATAGTTACTTGGAAGGAATCGCTTAAAAGCGATAAAGGCGCCCTTTGTATATGCGCTGTTGTATATTGTTATTGTGTTTTTTTTTTGTATAAATGTGTAAAAACATACAAGAAAGATTCATTCATTCATTCATCATTCTATTTCTGCTTATTATGTATTCAAATTCATTTAAAAAAAAAACAGTTATAAGGTAGTCCAACATCATGTTTCATAAAGAAGTCAGTCTTAGAGAGTTATTTTCACACTCTTCACGCAAGTATGGCAATTACTAAAGTACGGTTCATATTAACATATCCACGCTCTATACGACTTTAAACTCTGCTAATTAGTGAGCCTCAACAACTTGCGAATTAGTTTTCAAAGGCATGTTTGTTTTTGTGCGTAAACCTTCAAGTGAGGGGTGGATCTGATACAAATTTCGTCTTCAATCTCGGTTTATTATGCTTTGCCACGATCTTTGTTACTAAATAAACATATTGTTTCTTTGGATAATTGTAATATAAGCTTTTCTGCTTAAGGATGGTTGATATGTAAATGTTAAATTCATCAGACTTTGACGATATAGCAATTTTACGCCGTAGGGTGTGGGTTCGATCCTCACGAGTAGAAAATTTTAATTGTAATTTTCTACTGTCTGGATATTTAAACTATAGTATGTATGTTTTTCCAAAAAAGTATGTTTGTTAATGTGTAAGTATGTAAGTTATCCAGTTTAGATAGTACAAGCCTTGTTTAGTTTGCGACCAGATGACGTAGTGTTAAATGTCGCTGAATATTTATTTATTACTTATTTATTTTTATTCATGTTAAATAAACAGTAAAAATATAAATGAATCTTTTTTATAATTCTCATGCGACCAAGAATGATTGCGGGTGGTTCATTCCCAAGCCTACCGTTTACACCTAGTGCTCTATACTTCTTTAAACTCTACTAATTACCAACCAAGTCTTAACGACTTAAGAATTATTTTTTAAATGTATGTTTGTGTGTAACCCTTTAAGTTCTAACCTTAGTCAAGTCCTAAGTAAGTGGCTGACCTATCTTTAATCTGGGTATATTATGCCGCTCGACGATTGTTATCAAATATACATATTGTTTCTATTTTGGCGTGTGGATTGTAATAAAACTTTCAAAGTTTATGTTTTATCTGACTTTTGCTTTGCTACCAATATTATCAATGCGATAGTTTGTGACAATGTATGTTTTTTACCCTTTCACGCAAAAATATTGGCAAAGATCCAGAATAACGTATAGGTTACTTTTAATCCCGGAGTTGCCACGGGATCAGAAGTTAGGCGGTTGAAACCATGGGCGTGGCTAGTGTTTATATAAATTATTTAACACTGTTTCTTTTCACTTATCGATTTCATGAGCATATAATCATGACAACAAACACTACTTTAGTTTTTATACGTGTATTTGTAATTAATCATTAACTCAAAATCTAATGATTTAATTTTTAAATTTTCATTGTTTTAAAAAATTTCATTTGAGTTGTATCCTATAATGCATAACTTTTAAATGTAAGCACATTTAAAAGTTATGCATTATTGACAAAAATATTGTTAAAATCTTATATTGTCAGTAAAACTAAGATAAGTTTAAATGGAAATTTAAAATCGGATATTCTCTATCAATACAACTTAAAAATTTCAAATTTTATTTAAAATCAGTCCAAAAATAAATCCATTACAATCGATCCCACAAGATACAATACAATTCCAATTCGTAATTACAAAACCTCAGAGAAAAACGCTCAGACCATACAAAATTGTATCAAACAAGAAAATTCTTAAAGAAAAACGCTCGCCAAAGGTCCACTTATAATTTTCTCTTTTACGTTAAAATTTAACGAGTTGCCACTCGGCGACATTTCATCAAACTTGTCGAGGAGCGCTTTTATCTCGAGTAATTCGATTTCGTTCAAGTTTTTTTTAAGTATATTAACAGCGCATTTTCAGGAGGAAATAAAAATTGGGAGTTAAAAATAGAAGTAATAATAACGCGCCTTTATGTTGGCAACTTTGGCTCACTCGTTAGTTTATATAACTTATACATAGATCTAGTTTGTTAATCATACTAATATTATAAAAAAAAATAAAATTAGTGAGGATGTATATCTATGTGTGTTTATTACTCTTTCACGCAAATACTGAAAACCGATTGTGATAAAACAGGGTTCAGAATAACATATAGGCTACTTTTAATCCCGGAGTCGCCACGGGATCAGAATTTACGCGGGTTACAGCGTTGTTCTCAAAAGAAGCAGGAAATAAAAATATACTCCAGCTTTTCACTAAAACCCTTAAGATTTATTATGCCGTCCATTAGTCTTCGTTAATGTAGTACATATAAAAGGGTTTTACGCGTACCGTGTCCACTTCAGCAAGGGTTGGAGCTGACCGACGCGCGGGTGTATCCATAGCTCTATTCCGTGCTCTTAAATTATTTAAGTAGCTTCCGCAGTTTTTATCCTAATCAGGCTGTGATGTGTTAATGTTTCAATGACTGACTGACGCAACTAACATCTTTAACACAGGTCACTTTGTGACCTAGCTAAGATGCCAGTTGCGATCCGAATTCAACTTTAAAACTGATACTGCTATTGCAATTTATTTTGAACTTCTAGTTTAAGTTTTTTGATTTTGATTGTGAGAATAAATAAATAAATTATTAAATTATTATTAAATGAATGAATTATTATGAAATGAAAAATAAGTTAAAAAGTCTGATTATCATTGCTGGAACTAATACTAGACCCCATTCCTAGTCGTAGGTGTCGTTAGAGGCGACAGAGGATAATTCTGCTGCATAACATCTACAGCAATAAAAGAGTGTGAGCCGAGCATTGCACGATTGGGGCAAGCTCGCACCGGTGTAATTACCACCCCGCAGCAGAAGATTGGCGTGAAGCAGTATTGCACTGTGTTACGTACGGTGACCGGGGACCCGGAGGAAAAAAAAAACAAAATACATAATAATCAGACGACATTAAAAGCAACTTACAAATATAAAATTATCAAAATATTCGAACCGTCGTCTTCTGGTACTCGGTTAAAAGGCACTACTTTTCATTAAAAGATTGATTGTTTCGTTTACCATTAGTCATTTCATGTAACAAAGGGTTTTACCACACGACCACTCTAACAAGGGCAGGACCTGCCCGACCCGAGGGTGAAATGCCAAAGGTCCACTCCGAGCTCTTAAATATTTTATTTGGTCCTAACACGCTTAATGGTAGGGGAGCCCACGATGCTAAATCGGGATTTACTCGAGCGTTATAGGGACCTATTGGGTTGAGAAGCTTACATAATTAGAAGAAAAAAATGTCATATAATACATACCGTTTCATCGGTGGGGGAAGCCGCTATAAATTTTCAAAAATGTAAAAAAAATCACTTCCATGGACTTACTCGAGCGTGTCAGATATTAATGTCATATATGTCCTACGTATTTTTGAAAATGTACATATGTTAATCTGACCGTTTCCATGGTGGGGGTGGCCGTAAAAATGAAAAAAAAAATTTTTTTTAACGAGCGCGTCAGATTTTCGAAGGGGATGTTAAGTGAACCTAAAAAAATGCTTTTATATAATAATCTGACGATTTGGATGTAACGCAAAGTGACGGCCCTTATTAGAATATGCAAAAAAAAATCGCCATTTTGAAATACTCGAGCGCGTCAGATTAAGATATATATCGTTCGTCTGTACGCCCTAGACGTGCTGTCTCTTAATCTGACAATTATCTAGAGGGATTCGCTTAATCTGACGATTACAATTTTTCTTTTAATTTTTTTAAACCAAAAACTCAGGAAATAACATGCAAATGAGAAAGTAGATGTTGTTTTTAAGTAGAATACTTGTATTTATAAGAAAATAATTACAAAACATAAAATTTTTTAAGTATTTTTTTAACATCTTCATTATTTATTTTTTTTTTATTTTTGTTTTTATTCTTAATTCATTCATTCATTAATTAATCAACTTATATTAAAACCATAAAACGTGGAAAAACGTTGGAAATACGTTGTAAACAATGCTATGCTATAAACGAGTTAATGTGAACAGCTGTCATGGCGTCATGGCAATTGGCAACCCAAACCAGAGTGGGGACAAAGAGAGAGAATAACAGATAGAGAAAGAGTGAGAGAAATAGAAACGCAGAGAGGGGAATATAGGCATCACGTAGCTGAACTTTATCGATCAATTTTTGTTGCTTCGGCTTGTGGAAATCGTCAGATTATATATTTTTCGTAATCCTTGAATGATTCCCTTCCAAATAAAGCAAAAATTAGCTGCGCTCGAGAATGTCCAGGTGACGTTTTTTTTTTACAACTTTGTAGCCCTCTCCCTCCTTTGCGTCACGCTCAAATCGTCAGATTAGTGAAATATAAACGTTTTAGCACGTAACTAACTCACCTTATCTTAATCTGACGCGCTCGAGAATGTCTGATGATCAATTTTTTTTTACTAATCTGATCCTTTATCCCTGAAGAGCGAACATATATATAAGGCCCATACTTGGTGGGAGTACTTATTAAGGTACAAGGTATCCCCCTATATATTAATCTGACGCGCTCGAGTAAATCCCGAAATCCCCTCTTGGGCTCCCCTACCATAATAAAAAATGTAAGAGTTTACGGAGTACGCGCTATTCTGCAGCATTTCGTCCTAACTGGGCTGTTATCGGAAATAATATTTTTTGAATTTATAAATTACTGTATCATCCGAAAATATATTAGTGTTTATTTATTTGCTTAAAAATGAGTACAAAGGTGGTTAATATCAAGAGTAACCTACGTGTTCTGCCGATTTATCTTGTAAGTATTAATTTACAGATTAGTAACATTTTTTAACTAAGAAATAATTTAAACTACATTTAAAGGAACTAACAATTTTTTATCTTTGATCTCACTCGGTGAATTTATTCGGAACGCACGGCTACGCTCGAGTGAACGTTATATTGTCTTGTTCATGAGAGACTACGATGAGACTACGCTACATAAAAACATATTTCACCCATAAAAGCAGATGAGGTGCGAGACCTCTATGAGCCATAAGATTCATCATGGGTAACGTGGTTAGTGGATTTTCATTTATTTAACGAAAATTGTCATTTAAGAGAAATTATCGCATTTTAGCGGCAAACGGCATATACGGGTGCGTTGCACAATTTGAAATGGTATTTTCCCTTTAGATTTACTCCTGAATTTATTAAGTCATTTTAATCACCTTCATGCAGTAATAAACAAAGCTTAAAAATAAGTGTACACTGTACACAATCTAATTCGAGAAATTATCCAAAAATGGGGACATTTATTCTACGTCTATTACAAATAAAGAACATGATTCAATTACTCTTTGTGCCGAACATTTGCGAAATAGAACAACCTCGTTATTATTTTATAGCCTTGCAAAACTTTGATTTTCAGCGAAGAGTGGATAATATCGAAATTATTAGGACATCGGCCCGCTATCAAAATTTCATCGACAGTAACGTAGCGAAAGAGTGCCATTACAATGGAAAATAGCGAATGGATGCTCTAATAATAGAAATGGGGTATAATTGGATCCCTTTCCAAGAATTCAAACGACAAATGTAACTATTTTCCTTCGTTATTTATTTCCCCAAAATAGCAGGGTCTCCACCAAACTTTCTTGAACTAAATAAGACAAGGTTTTCGCAAATTAAACAAAATACCCCCTAAATTCTTCATCCCGACTTGCACCTTGATTAAAAAATAAATAAGACCAGATGGCACTTTCTTTTTGAGGGTAGGCAAATATTTCTCGCCGGCTTATCTCGCACGAAACATGTTTATTTTCGCAAATGAGATCGCGTTCCCGTGTAACGAGTGGATAAATGTATTTGCTGAGCTTTTTGGGCATGTTTACATTATTATAGATAAAGTTTATATAAATGTCACTGAAAACTGATACGTACTCGTTTTCAATTACCATTCAGTAAACGTTTCGTCGACATTTTTGAGTCATTAATTATCTTGAAGAGGATCTGTAAATAAAATTTCTAAATGACTTATTAAGATGCTTTTAAGGAAAGTAATTAACATAATGGGATAGATATATATTTTCTACACTAATATCATAAAGAGGAAAACGTTGCTTATCTGTTTGTTTGGTTGTAAAGAATAACCTCAAAAACTACCAGTAGTTTTTGAGGTTATTCTTTACAACCAAACTTTTGACTTTTGACTGATTTTAAAAATTCTTTTACCATTTGAGACCTATATTATCCACAAGTATTAGGATTATATACATGGGCTATTTATATAACTTCGTTAGAATTCATTCTTAAGGAGAAATTTTACGATTATAGGTACACGTGGTTCTATTAAATGATACAATCCTATCATTAACTGTCGTCCAAAATTCGACACCAACGTCGCAAATCCTTTCCCGCGTTATGGGCTAAACGTTTGTCACACACCGCATCACTTTCAAGCGCTGAGCTGATAAACCCTTATTGCCTGCGAATTTTCTAAAAATAACGTGTAGACATCAATTGTAAATATGTATATACTAGTACTTTAATAATATCTTACTAGTATTCCACCTTAGCTTTAATTGGGAAACCATTTGTACGGGACTATAGTAATTTTATGTTTTACCATTTTATGTTCTTTCTTTTTATCTTGTAACCCTAACAAATGTATTTACTTTGTTTCTTTCTTTCTTTTGGTATAAGGAAAAAGTCCAAAGAATAAAGTATACAATCGCATCATAAGTTTACGCTCAAAATTCAAAAGTTCAAAACAAAGGACTGAAATCTCATATAGCATTGAATTGAATATAGTGTGTGTAGCGTGAGGTCTTCGAAATATCACTCCACTATTTATTGGCTATTTGTTTTTAGTTTACTTCTGAAGTGTGACGAAATATTTAATTTAAAACATTATTCTATTTAAAATACTAACATGTATGTTTGTTTGTTACTCTTTCAAAAAAAAACTAATGATCTGGATGTAACTTGATATACATGTAGGTAAAGATCCAGAATAACACATAGCCTATTTTTAATCCCAGATTTGCCACGGGATCAGAAGTCACGCGGGTCTAACCGCTACACAGTATTTTTTTTACCCCTAAAATCGGACACGCTCATTTTTCGTCCTAATAATACAAAGCATTCTATACCAACAGCGAGAGTAAAACTCCCATCATGCTCAGTCAACTAGTTTTGGACAAAACATAAGCCAAATTTCGTGTACCGAAAACTAACATTTATCTTTCAAATTAATTTCTTTTCAAACCTGAGAAGCAAATTCGCTCATTTATTCATACTTGATAGAGCTAAAATCAACCTTTTTTATGAGCCTATTTAGAATTCGGTCGAAGTCATAGTTTCCTTGAATATCACAATTTGGTGATTTTAGACTTTATTATTTTTTAAGTTTGTTTACCGATATTAGGGGCTGCAAATTGCTTTAAACTGTGAAGGCGACTTAACATTACAACCATAATTAAAATTACGCTCTAATATTGCGTAATTCCGGAAATACAAGAAAAACAAATTTAGGGTACAATGAAATTATTTTGGTACAAATAAAATTTAATTTTAAATTGGCACTATTATTGTATAAAGAGATTCTGCAACACATTCTGAACGACTTCTTTACCCATAAAAAAATGTGCTGGAAAATTTCAAAATTTGTACCCCTTATTTTTTTTCTACAAATATATCCTTAGGAGCGAATTCTTTGACACCATCATGCACTTATTTTAAGGTAATTCTGAATCATTTATGCATTTTCACAGAATATTTCACATTACAGATTATGTAATCATTCTTATTATGACCAATCATAACATTTTATATTATTTTTCCTATAAAAAAATAACATTTCAAACTTAACATTATTATCTTCGACGTATTATTAAAATAGGTCTAAAATCGAATTCAAATTGTATTTTTTTTGTTATAAGAAAAAACCATAAGTTTTTATATTACCATTTTGAAATTGCTATTAAATACAGTAGTTAAGTTGACTGATCGACTCGGTGTAGTACATCTTTTTTAAACCACAGACTATCAAATCTGACTTCAAAATTTTACTCAATACTAAACTTGAAATAAATATTTTTTTCCGTTGCCTGATATTTCTTAATATGCAATGCATGTATCTACAACTCAAAAAAAAATATGAAAAACAAAAAAGAATTACGACCACAGTAATATAAAATATTGGGCGAGTTGTCAACATTTAAAAAAAAACCACCAATTTAAAAAATATCTCAAAAATAGTGATATTTTCGTATATTTTGGTAGAATCTACCGAACTTTTCTGCATCGACTAGCAATCCGCAATTTATAGCTACTCAAACTATATGAATATATCGTATACGTCTGCTATTCTTTTTTGTTTTCTATTTTTTAATCATCCTATATCAGATCAATAGTTTTTATCCTCCAAGTTGTCTAACTCTTGTGTCATTTACATTTTGTGATATTATACCGTTTAAAAATACTACAATAACAAAGTTTTAATAAAAGTAGCACATTAAAATACATATTTAAATCGATTAAATACTCATGCAAAAGAGAATCGATTAATCATAAGTATCGTATTTTTATTAATTTAAAAATATCTATCATTTATAATAGGGACATTTGTAGAGAAAAAAAATAAGGGGTACAAAAGTTCTGAAAAAATATAAATGTTACAATTTAAATTTCATATGAGCCCTATTTTAATAATACGTCGAAGATAATAATGTTAAGTTTGAAATGTTATTTTTTTATAGGAAAAATAATATAAAATGTTATGATTGGTCATAATAAGAATGATTACATAATCTGTAATGTGAAATATTCTGTGAAAATGCATAAATGATTCAGAATTACCTTAAAATGGTGTCAAAGAATTCGCTCCTAAGGATATTTGTAGAAAAAAAATAAGGGGTACAAATTTTGAAATTTTCCAGCACCTTTTTTATATAGGTAAAGTCGTTCAGAATGTGTAACAGAATCTTTTTATGCAATAATAGTGCCAATTTAAAATTAAATTTTATTTGTACCAAAATAATTTCATTGTACCCTAAATTTGTTTTTCTTGTATTTCCGTATTTACGCAATATTAGAGCGTAATTTTAATTATGGTTGTAATGTTAAGTCGCCTTTACAGTTTAAAGCAATTTGCAGCCCCTAATATCGGTAAACAAACTTAAAAAATAATAAAGTCTAAAATCACCAAATTGTGATATTCTAGGGAACTATGACTTCGACCGAATTCTAAATAGGCTCATAAAAAAGGTTGATTTTAGCTCTATCAAGTATGAATAAATGAGCGAATTTGCTTCTCAGGTTTGAAAAGAAATTAATTTGAAAGATAAATGTTAGTTTTCGGTACACGAAATTTGGCTTATGTTTTCTCCAAAACTAGTTGACTGAGCATGATGGGAGTTTTACTCTCGCTGTTGATATAGAATGCTTTGTATTATTAGGACGAAAAATGAGCGTGTCCGATTTTAGGGGTAAAAAAAATACTGTGCGCTAGTATTATAAATGCGTATGTCAGTGGCTTGTGACTTCTTTAAGTTTTATCTACTCAAACAATCTTCTTAAAATTATGCGTACTATATTTAGTCCGAACTATTGTTCGGAGTACGGAGACATTACTACGTGGGAAATTGACGTATGATAACATACATGAAAAAACGGTCGAATTGATAACCTCCTCCTTTTTTTGAAAGTCGGTTAAAAAACTAGTTTTAATCCCGGTTCTCACGGGATCCGTTGATGCAAACAATGCTAGTAGATAATACAAGAGATCAGTAATCATACACAGGCCTACTAAAGCACATAATCGCATAGTTAATTTGCAGGAAAATGCACATAAATCGACGTTAAGCTAACTCGTCACACCCCACGTCATTTTCAAGCGTCGGGCTGATAAGCCCTTATTGCCACCGAATTTTCCAATACCGCAGTTTTGATAGCTGCTATTCGTGGAAATCTAAAAGCGTGCAAACTCTTGACGTTTGAATATTTTCAATTCCATTATATTTACACTTTTAACAATACTTTTTACTTAGACATGATCGGTTTCGTACATTATCTTCAGTAGAACTACCTTATGATGATGTACGAAACTGGTCGTGTAATATAGTTGAATTGAGGGTATAAAAATGTGTTTTTTTAAGTAAAAGTAACATAGTATTTCATCAAGAAGTATCAATACAAAGTATAAAGTATATCTTGACGCGTTGCTATAAAATTCCGAGTATTTTCTAAACAGCAAAAAAGGGTAGGGTAATTTAATTGAATTATGTTAATGAAGTGATTTTTATGTTTTGAGACCATAATATTCAAAGTTTGTGCGTGTCTGTATACTGTAATATAATAATAATAATCGCGAACGAATTTCTGCAACTCGACGTCAAGCGCCTATTTTGCGTGTTCCTCTATTCTGTAAGTTTTCCTGTTAAATTTAAATCTAAAAGCGAATAACAAGAATAATTCCTTCGTCTTATTTGCTTTAGGCATTTCACCAAAACCTACTAGATATACTAATGAAATCTCTTTTTAAATTACAAATGGCACGACTATTAACCATACTCAGAATTAATTTAAGAAACAAATTACATAATAACAAGTTTACATCGCCTCTGGTTTTTGGATGAAACTCATTTACCGTCCTTTATAAAAAAGATTAATTGCCTCGAGCACTTAAACAAACGCAGAAACAATTTTTAAACGAACATTTAAATCTGAGCGTTACCTTCAACTACGAATAAAAAGAGAAATTAACGGCCACTCACGTATTTGATTATCTATGTAAAGGATTCAAATCCATTTCTTTCAAATTGACCGAAACTTCCTGGAAAATTCCTGGACATTTAACACAACGCCATCTAGTCCCAAACTAAGCTTGTACTATGGAAACTAGATAACTGATGGACATATTTAAACATACTATTATTATCACTTTAAATACTATAGATAAATAAATACGGCGCAATAGATCATTGCCAAGTCCATTACGCCAATCGGGTCGCCAATCTGTAGATAAAGATGCACCCACAAGCATGGATGTACTAAATAAAAATCACCTCCCCTATTCAATATTTTCGACTAAAAACTTTACTTATTGCAACGGTTTAAAGATAGTCGAATTCAAAATAATACTACTACTACAGAGACTTAGGAAAAATATGTTTCAAAGTCATCTTTAATGTTCTTCTGTTCTTGTAGAGATAAATACATGATTTCTTTCTATTTTTCTTAAACCCATTTGACGGTGGCGTATACCAACACAAAGGTATTCTAAAATCAAAGACATCCATCGAAAACTTGCATCGCATCTCTTACGGCCATTTTCAATAATGTATCAATGATTATGGATTATTAAAAGTGATTATGGATAGATTGTTATGTTAGATTATATGTCGATAGATAGACAAAAGACATAGCAAATGTATCCGTCGTTAGAATATTGAAATCAAAGTAAGTACCAATAAATAGATTCGCCTGACTTAAGTAAGCAAAACAATGGATAGAATATTGAAAACGGCCGATAATTGCATCCGTTATTGAACATAGACTCACACGAAGCCAAATCAAACTCCGCTAGCAATTACTCCACGTGCAAAATATATTTACAGGAGAGATCTAGCAATGTTTTTGTTCCCGTCATAATCAGGTCGATCGAAGGCACCGTTCAAAGCCCATTGTCCGCTGAAAATATTGCAAGCTTCAATCTTCTAACTCCAATGGAGCAGTACTATAATGGACCCAATTGGGAAGCGGGGTATAGATTAAATTTATCATCCGTATTTCTTAAGATTTCTTACGTGGGCTGCAAAGAGCCTGGATGCGGCTTATTTATTTAATACTAGCTTTTGCCCGCGGCTTCGCACGCGTAGACTACAAAATTAACATAGTTGTTATAAAAATGATATTATGACTTTAATTATAAGTATTTTAATTACACGCTCGTCTGTATAATTTTAAAATTCATTCGGAACCAATATTTTATATCAATGTTTTCTACAAACTTAACAGTAACTTATTAGTCTCTAGGTCAGACAATTTCTAGGAAAGTATGTTCAGATTACATAAGGAATACTCATACAATAAATCAACTAAAAACAAAATAAAAATCTGAGATATA
>LQNK01003092.1:3822-25031 GCA_001586405.1 Phoebis sennae | reverse complement strand
TAGGGAAAAAGTAGAATATGCATAACTGTATACAATAGTGCCTGATTAAATGCAAAATATAACATTAACATTGTAATTTCTACTGTCTGTGTATCTATCTATAGTATGTATATTAACAAAAAAGTATGTTTAAGTATGTCTATCAGTTATCTACTTTCCATAATACAAGCTTTGCATAGATTGGGACTGGATGGCGTAGTGTTAAATGTCGCAAAATATTTATTACTAGCTGCACCCCAGGGCTTCGCTCCCGTGGGAATATCGGGGTCATATATAGCCTATAGCCTTCCTCGATAAATGGGCTATCTAACACTAAAAAAAATTTTCGAATTGGACCAGTAGTTCTTGAGATTAGCGCGTTCACACAAACAAACTTTTCAACTTTATAATATTAGTATAGATTTATTTTTCAGTCCTACGAATTCCGCGACGTTCACACCCAAGTGCTCGGCGTCTTACGCAACTACGTGGAAACAGAAGAGAATGCGTCCCACTTGTACCAATCTGGTTGTATCCTACGATTGTTGGCGTATCTGGAGATGGCCCTACCGGCGATGAAACCCCACTGTCTCGCTGTTCTTACCAAAATGTCGTTTACGTCGAATGGTCGGGATGTAAGTCACTTTCTCATCCAATGACTTTGTTAATGCTAGTTCTAGGGGGCCCAATGGTGGACTTTGGAGTTAGTCGAAAGAAAATCATAGATACATTCATCCACGAAGACGGCCTATGCTTATCAATCGTTGACATTATATGTATACCAGCTTCCGCTTGGGTGAAGTTTTATAGGTACACACTCATTATCCATGTGTGCAGACGTACACTAAAATAAATAGAGTAATCAGGATTAAGTATTACGATCATATTCCAAATTTCCAAATCCCAAAAATATAGTCATCGTAGATGGCACTATCTATAATGTACCTTACCATGTATCAACATTTATATAGGGGCATGCGTTGAGGGCAGTCCATTCAAAGTTTATAAGTTAAGTTGGTAAGGTTTTAGGTATATAGCCAAATTACCATTTGGATATTACCAGATTTTCCATCGCTATTGAGGGTCAAATATAACCTTTTGAGGATTTTTATTAATATTAGGCTCTATATGAAACCGGCACAGACCTGGTCTTCTGCCACCAACTCCTCAGTTCCAATGTGGAATTACTAGCAGACGCGGCTATGGGTGTTGCCAACATGACGAAGCTATTGCCGGCCGCTGTGCGTATGTCAGATACCAACATTATAGAAGCATTATGTGGTAAGTCATTTTTCCAATTTTTTCAATGGTTTAGCATTATTTACACATTCGAATTGAAAAACAAGCTACTTCTTTCTTCATTTTTTTGCAATTCTTTGATATTTTTCATAAAATGTAACTTTTTTGCTTAGACATGCCTGTGGCTGTAGTACTGTTTTAGTGGCGTTTTTAATTAATATAATCCTTTCTCTTGTCATATCTTTCTACTTTGCAAATATAGCTTATGTGAAGTCTAATCTATATTTCAATATTAATAAGTAAATAAATATTCAGGGACATTTAACACTACGCCATCTATTCCCAAACTAAGCAAAGCTTGCACTATGGAGGTTGGATTGATGATAGTCATACTTTTTCTTTTGTAAATACATACATATGTTCTATAAATAAATTGACACCCAGACAGTAAAAAATACCAATTCTTATCGCATCATAATTTTCTATTCGTGGGGATTCAAGCCACAACCTCCGGCGCAATAGACCATTACAATATCCACTGCACAAATAGGGTCGTCAAACACTCCCTTAATAACTCTTTTAATTCGTTACTTGCACAGACGATGATTAACGTTACACTAATTACATTACAGCAATCCTAGCAGACGACGCAGCAGTATGGTTTTACATACGTATGAACGCTTTGCGAGCTCTCTCCGAGCTGTGCCGTATCATACCCAAAGCGGCGTTTAGCGCCATAGAGCCTAAGACCTTTGCATCCCTGAGAAATATTAATAAGAAGTGTAAGTTAAAATAAATATGTTTAGAACAAAAAAAAATATCAAAATTTTCTGTTTGAGAGTTTCGATTTTTGATACATTGAGTAATCTCACATATTTAGATCTGTAATCTGTCGTACGCGGGCAAGTGATTTTAAGGTATACTTATTTTTATATTTTTGTTGAGGAAAATAGAAAAGACTGGAAAATTACTGTTCGTTTTCGGGTAAAAGGTCTTTGCGTGACTGACCTGACTTCATTTTCCATACAAATCTGAATTTTCTGGGTCAACTCTGTGTAGAAAACTTAGCTTCAATCGATAGATTATGGTTACATCTTTAATTCACCAAATAAACTAACTTTATGATTTACACTAAATAAGTGAATACTTTAGAATGCATAATAGTCGTCTAATTTATTTCTTCAGCTTAATTTATTTAATTGATTCAGTCAAAGACAACCCGATCGAAGCCCAACGCCTCGCAGTGCAATGTTACATCAACTTGCAGAACTACCACGTCAGCACTAAAGCGATGCTAAATGCTGATTTTATGCAGGAATTGCTTAATATATTACAGGTAATTATCATATTAAAAAATTTGATATTATTTTTAATGTCAAAAACTCTGTAGTGGGAGTCGTTTTATCTATATATCAAGATGTATAAGATCTGGATTGCACTTTGTTTTACACATTAAGGTCAATCCTTTAAAAAGTATTTTATTTAAAATGGAAAGTACTCGCGTTAAAAAAACACAAGATTATACTAAATTGAATAAGACAAATAATCTTTAGTTTCACGTGAAAGGATAATCCATCTTCTTATTTTTGCTTTTGGGAACAAATTTAACAAGACAGCATTCTGTTAAAAAGATTGCGTAGCCCTCGTGACATGTTACGGCAAACTAGATAAACGTTTTTGTATTTGCTTTAGTCTTTGGCACACTCCATCTTTTATTCTCTAATCTGTGCTAGAAAGTAAAATAATGTAAAGGAGATCAGATTTGCTATAAAAAATAGTATAACGGTTTTAAAAAAGTTTTTATTCATGTTCTAAAAACACAAAAATTTTGCATAGTAACGTTTTTTAGCGTATCGACATAAGTTTGAAAATAATGACCTGCACCGTGCTCAGTGGACTGATGAAGGAGGATGTTGCTAAAGATCTCTTCACTTCTAAGAACGGAGAGGAGGTACCATCAATATACGTACTTTTGATTCATGCTTTAATCTTATATGTAAAAATGAAACGCAAAATGTGTCGGTAATAAAGAGCATAACTCAACAATGCCTGGACGAATTTGACTTAAATGTTCGTTGAAGTTCAAGAATGGTTTTTACGGCGAGAAAAATTCGAATAATCCTGTGTGAAAACTTGACGTTGGTAAATTCCGTTTGAGACAGGAGAGCCAGAAATAAAAGAAGAACTTTAATGAATAACTATTGACAGTAGCTAAAATACCCAAAAAGCGGGTAGTAATAAACTTTATAAAACTGCACTATAAATAAGAGTTTCAAGTTATTGTAAGTTAGCATCTGCTGGCATCAATGACTTTCGCGATTATAAGATTTCGAATGGTATCCTTCTGGTCTTCTTGTTGTATTGTTCATCGCAGCGAGAACCGTAAATAGCACGTAAGTAGTTTTACGTGTTATTCTATTCACTTTGTCTAACATGTTGTGAATTAGTTTTTTGTCTTTTCTTTGTAAACAACTTTTAATGTAAAGTTATGCATGTGGTGTTTACCTACCGATAGTACACTTAGTTTTAAAATAATCTAATCTCTATGTGTACTGGTTTTTCTTCTGTGTAACAATTTACTGGTAAACCTTCAATAAATATATAAACAAATTCTCATGTTTATTGGTATACAAATCTATTATTAATTTAAAGCTCAGTGGCATTGTATTGATATGGATGTATTTGTCTGAAATAAAGATATATTATTATAAGGTGGTGTCTCAAAACCTTCACATAGAACACATTGGACTTCGAACAGCGCTGTGTTTGCTGATCACCGCGAGCGTGTCGGAAGATGGCGCTGATGTGTACCTCGAACTGGGCACTGTGCATTAGTTAGTATACAATATAATTAAAAACAAACACTTTATTTAGCACCACATAAAAATGATACATTCTAAATTATTTTACATAGATAGACTTCTAAAAAGGGCTTTTAATTAACGCTACGAGCGATGTCTACCAGGCAGCCTTTAGTATTGTTAGAAATCAATGTATGTATTTTTCTTTAATTTCGCCGGTTCGTTGTTTCAGTGTTTTTTTTTTTATTAAAATTTCCCTGCAGGAGTGCATTTTAGATATTTTAAATATTTGTCGTCACTCCCCTTCGTTTTAGGTTCAGTGGCTAGAACTTAAGGCTTTACTTACAACTCCATAATCCTGGGTTCACTTACCGGTACGAAACACAGTGCAATACTGCTTCACGCCGATCTCCTGCTGGGGGGTGGTACTCACACCGGTGCGAGTTTGGCTCAATCGTGCAATGCTCGGCTCCCACTCTTTTCTTACTTAAAAATGTTATGCAACGAGATTACCCTCTTTCGCCTCTTACGACACCGACTGGCAGAAATGGGGTGACGACACATGTATTCTAAAATGAAATCATATGAAATCAGGTATCTTTGTCAGGGAAATGATAGCTTTCTTGCTTCAATATCGTTTTTTTTTCAGTATGGTAGAGAACAAGCAAGCGAGATACGTGGTGAGCGCGTGGGAGCCGGCTCTCGAGGCGATATTCCGACAGCACCCCTCTGCTAAGTTTGCGTACACTGGTCGTCTTGATATCAACGACTTTACACAGGTATCTTGACTGGAATTTATTTTTATTCACCGTTTATAATATTTATTTAGATATATTGTTATTCTAGCGAAAGATTGGATGTTATTGTCAATCACGCCGCACCTACTGAATGGATTTTCATGACATTTTGTATACAGATAGGCTATAAGCGGGACTAGGTGATAGGCTACTCTTTTCCCGGAATTTTCACAGGATCGGGAATATTGCGGGTGCAACCTATTCTTTAACTATCCTAATTCTGCTAATCCTACCTATAGTATTTCCTGGTTTGGGCGATAGATTACTTTTCATTGATGTATAGACTCCGAATTTAACGCGAGAGAAGTCGGACGCAGAAGCCATTTCTTTATAAATCCGGGGAATATTGTTATGAATTCATTCGGCTAATATTATTGTTTTTAGTTAGTTTTTCATGTAAAAGTAGTGCAACAGGGCGATTTTAAATGTAACAGCAGCGAATGTAAATCTAACAACAACATTGAAGAATAGTAATCTATACTAATATTATAAAGAGGAAAGATGTGTTTGATTCTTATATTTAGTAAAATATTGATGTTACAGGAAGGTTTCTACGTGCAGAAATGCTTGGGTCGCCCCTTCCCCACCATTCAAACGTTGGTAGACAGCACCCCCCCGTACCATGATCCCGTATTCATCTGCATGTTCCACCAGCCGTATGACGCCGTCTCCAATTTAGATATACGGACGCCCTGTAAGTAGATTTCACTTCGTTATATTTCAGATTGTGGAACGGGAAACATTCAAGGTTCTACGAATACAGGTCTTAGCCTAGGTCTTAGGTAGGTAGAAATTTCTTTGTTGCAATTTGAACTTAACACCTAAATAGCATTTTCTACTAGATAATCTTTGGTATTATCGTGGGTGTAAGGGTAGCGCATATCTTACCACAGGCCTGACAGGAGAAGTTCGCAGAAGTTGTAGCCGTATCGCGGTGGTAAGATATGCCGTTCACGCATCGGACTGTTAAGGCATAAAAAACACTGTTCTGTCCAGACATAACGCCAATAATCGTCTGCAATAGACGTATAGGCCAATGATGATGAAGGGTAGCGCAAAGAGGTGAATTAATACTAAATTATAAATCATTAATTAAAGGATTACAGCGATCGTGGTCTCGGGCGACTGAAACGCGTTTATAATACTTTAAAAAGTATTTATATTCAGTATAGAAAGTACTCGCGTTAAAACAAACCCAAGAAAATTCTATCTTTTATGTTTTTTACAATTCTCTATGTTTATTGCACAAAGATTAGAGATAAATGTTAGCACACAGACCAATGGGACACTAGTGTCACTTCTGACACTTCTCACCTGTCAACTATGGCGTGCGGACTTACCCGTTGAGCTATGTGCCTACTTACTGATATTTGAGTGTTTTATTTAATGTTCACCTACAACCATTGGACATAAAACTATGTATAGGATTTTTCTTGTTCAGACGATTCAGAACCACGCTTGGGAATATCGCAAGCGAGTCGTATGCGGCTGCCAAAGTTGCCCGACGATGTTAACTTGCGCCAGTATCTGTTGCGACTCAAGATTTGGTTTGGCGACCCGTTAGTATTACTAATATTATAAATACGGTAGTTTGTGAGGATTTATGTACTTTTATAACTATTTCACGCAAGAACTACTGAACTGATTGTGATGAAACTTGGTATATATTGGTATATAGGTAAGGGCTCAAAATAACATATAATTATACTACTTTTAATCCCAGAGTTGCCATGGGATCAGAAGAGAGAGAGAGAGAAAAGTAAAAAAGTAAAAAAAGGCGCGGCTGGTCTATCATATTTGAACAATTATTCGAATACACTTGTTACATACTGATTCTTATTTCGAAAAAGTGTAAACTATTTACTAAAGAATGTATCATATTTTCAGAGCAAAATCTTTGCATTACTTCGAGATTGAAGATGCTCATTACGAAGTAAGGTAAGAGACAAATCCGATACAGAAACAATTTGATAATTCTTGGAATATAATTTATTTGACGTAACGAAAACCGAGTATATTACATTCCTGTAATTGGTGTATCAATCATAGCTAATTAGACAAACATGTTTCGATTTAAATAACTCTAAGTTATTATGTGTACACTGTTGGTATGGCTAATAAATAAATAAATAAATGAATTCCCTCTAGATGTAATATAGTCGTTTTGTTATTTCATGTTTAAAAAAGTTCTGTATGTCATCTTTCTAAGTTGGTGCTTGTCATCGAACGTCTTATTGGCGTCACGACCGAGCTACCCTCACTCTACTAATAGTCGTTATGACTTGGTTATGACTAGCTGTGATTAGTTATCAACTGACTACTTCTAAACCAAATGTGTAGAATCACAGTACATTTCGTGTAACATTATTTCGCATATCGCCCCTATTATTTTCTTACAATATCGTATTAAACAGATATCGGGACAAATGCGAGGAGGTGTCATCGTCTCTCAAGCAAAAGGCTCAACTGCTAGCGGAGTTCGTGTCGGAGCAGATGTGCGGCCTGTCGCAGGAGAGGGACTGCAGCATGCCCAGCGTCAACTTGCACCTGTCCGATTTGATGGTTAGACACAAAACATGTATGAGACGTGTAAAAATTCTTTTTTCTTTGTTTGAAATCTATAATTTGTATAGAAACGCGACCATAATTTATAAGAGCTTTCATGAATTTTGGCTAGGTTTTTAGTTTTAATTATTAGTACCTAGTTGTGCCCCGAGGTTTCACCTGCGTATTTAGCCCGCTACCGTGGGATTTTCAGCAATAAAAGTCCCATGTACTTCACTTGGTCCTAATCTATCTCTATACGAATTTTCTGCCGAATAGATCAAGCAGATGTTGAGTTGATAAGTGTTGTAACAAACCCGTCTTTGTTTTATATATATAGATGAATAATTGGCAAATAATTTCAGTGATGGGTTGAACGCATCGTCATTTGATACAAATCCAGCTCGAAGGACCAAACATTAAGAACGAGTCGCTTTAACTTCAATCTGCTTGTTTTGTGTTCTAGGAGGAGCTCGGATCGTGCGTGCTCGGTCTGGGCTGGGTGAAATGCGGCGGAGCGCTGGAGAGAGCGGTTTTGTACAAAGTGTTGGCGGACCGCGTTGGGTTGCCCTGCGCCTTGTACAGGCGTACCAGCGCTCAGGCGTGGTGCGAGATCGCCGTGCCTGAGGTGGACCCGGTAGGCTTATGTTATTCTTTATTGTAAAAGAAACAATAAATATAAGAACATTGTAAAAAAAATAAAAGTATAAGTGTGGTCTTATTGCCCAGATCAATCTCTACCAGACAACTTAGGCACTGTATGGGAATAGCAAACTTAATAAGCAGGCACCAAAAAAATGTAGTTTTTGGGCACCAAAATAAGTTTGTTACTTAAGAAAGAAATATTTTATTATGTATTTGTAAAAGGTTACGCATTTTATTTATTTTGTTCTTTTTAACAGTTATTAATATATTACTTATTCTCTTCTGTGTCAATAGACTGTTTCTACTTTCTATTACAACGCCCTCTTTATAAAGTAGACGTTCTACATGTAAAGTTTTAGTATCCAATTAACACATCGAATAAGGCATTTACGTATCGATACAATTAACAAGTAAATATTTAAAGAGTGCTAATATTTGTACTCTTAACAGAGGGAAACTTTAGAAAAGGAAGAGAGCTACCCTGCAGGATTACTCCGTGCTAACTACGTAGTTGACCTGATGTCGTCTCCGGGTACTCTAGTACCGAGAGGCAGTGAACAAGCCAGAAGAGTATGTGGGAGCACTGAACCTTGCACCGCCAGGGATCTGGTCGACGTGTGTAGGTGTGAACATTGAAGACTGCTTATAAATGCTTAATAAAGATGTTTTGCTGACAAATTGGTTTGTTATCATTAAATTTTGTTCTAATATTCTATTGATTTGAGTTATGTAATGTTCGGATCCCAAAAACGCGTAAATTCGGTAGAAAAGTTTGCGGTATCAGCAATGTATTATGAAACCTATATTTTTTAATGGCTTGTGCTGATGTGAACATTGAAATTCATTAATTTAAATACAGTTTAAAGAAACTGTATAGTGTGAATTTTCAGTGGAAAACGATACAATTTAAGAAAATAATGTCATTTTTAGGTTTTCTTAAAGTGACCTCTAACTTTGCTATACTACGTAACATATCAAAGTATTTTAAAACGATCTCTCCTATCATATTTTAATAAAGAATCAAATGTGGGCTATAAAAATAAAACAATTTCATTTAAGAAAAAAATATTTTATTTCCTTATATTTCTATATACAAAAAATTACACTGGCAGTGTCGAAATAAATACTACAAAAGACAATATAATTGCACTTAGCTGGACGGACAAGACGATCACAAACATTTCAATATTAATACTATATATACTCGGGAGTATTGCATTATATATACTCCCGAAATAAATGATAATTTAAATTTCACAAAACATTTTTTTAAATGAATGTTTAAATGCATTACAACTTCAAAGCAAAAAATATTGGATAATTTTTAGTTTTAAAAATTATTATCTCTTCTGTTCGCTATGTGAAACTAATTGTTTGATATTAATCTATAAAATAACGATCTTTCTCTATTACAATAAATTATTACTAATTAAAGTCAAAGAGAAGTAAAAAAATCATGCACTAACAATTCACGGTTCTGCATACTTATAATATATTGAAAAAAGACAATAAAATAGCACTTAAAAATAATTACAATTTACCTTTAAGGTAACAGATATAAATTAAATACTAAAAAGTATACTAAAAAAAACAAAAAAAAATGTTGGAAGAGCGACATCTACTATTTAAAAAATGGTAATGGCATTGCATTTGTTCAATGAACAATTGGACCCAGAGTTTGGAATCTTAAATGGAATGTATGCGTTTATATAAAAGAAACAAGTAAAAAAAAATATGACTGTATGGCATACGTTACAGAAATGACCTGACCCTGGATGAGAGCCTAATCGACCAATGTAAACAGGCCATTACAATAAAAACATAATTTTATATTAATTTTAACCTGGGTCTCGAGATCTAACTTAAGTAAAATACGGTGGTAATATAATTAACTCTAAACATATTTTACAATCTGCCATCACATACCAAAAATCTATGAGTTTTAGTCACAATTGGTATATACCGTAAATAATTTTATATTTTTTATATTTAGTTTTACATCTATCAATTAAATAAATCTTTTGCGACAAGTTGCCAATACAATCTAAAGTAAAAGGAAAACTTTAATGATGTCTATCGACAATTTTACAAATCTCAATATATGCTTGAACTTATATATGTTTTGATCATTGATATAGAATCAAGAATCCTAAATGCACAATCTCATACAAAAGTAATTACAACTTTAATTATAATTAATTAATTATAGTTATAGTTACGCTATCAATGAGTGTTTTGTAAAAGCAACCTTATGCGAGTTACTTAAAGTTCATTTTCACTATTTGCAATGTTCTTACACTGAGAAATCAGCCGTTGATATTTGCCGTATCAAAGTTTGGCTGTTCAATTGGTCGTATTATAGTTTTAATACAAATTAAATCATATATTCGGGTCGTCAAAATTGATGGTGCAATTGGGATTATAAATGAATAATTTTAATGATTCATTCACGTATATTTTCTATAAATCACAAACCTGCACTTCAAAAAAACACCAGCTAGAACTCCCTCTTTAAATCAATTCATAAACCTGCAATTTACTTCATAAAAGCAGCACTTTTAGTTAAAAAAGCAGCTAAAACTCCTACGGTCTTATTACAATTACGTAACGAGTTACGTTTCAATTTCAGCGACAACGTCAAATTACGAAGGCCTGCTTAATTTTGTTATAAAATTATGATTTTGTAGCAATTAAACGCTTTTCTCCTTATATTAATGTTGAAAAGGATAAAATGGGATAAGATGTATATTTTTAACGGTACAAAAAAAAAATATTATTGCTTAATTGCTCATCTAAATTTGTTATATTGTCAAAACGGAACGGTTTGACAAGTAATTTAGTCCAGGTTTAAACCTAACTTACTTAGACCCTGTTATGTAATAAGACCGCTACAGTGTCCCCCCCCCCTCACACAGTAGTCTGCGGCACTCCATCCACCAGCTTCGTCCTGGACCTGGCTCTGGGCACTGGAGAGATGCCGCGAGGGTCTGGAGTCCTGGACACTTCTTTGAGAGACAGCGCTGATTCTGTAGACGCTTCGGATGGAGCGCGAGACGATTGGATGGTGGCCGGTTGGCTTATCTGAAAAAAAAATATTTATTCCTTGACCTGCCTTTGTATGCGGTTTCATCCACGTATCTCCCGATCAATAAATTTCATCCAAATCGGTTAAGTAGTTTAGGCGTCAGAAGAGACAAATAGAATGACTCTGCCATTTATAATATTAGTAAGAAAGTAAGTAATTTTTTAAGTGCTATAAACTATAAAAAACAGATACCGTCTTATTTCTTACTAATGATACAAGCTTATATTGACGTGTCTTTTTCATAGTGCCAATATGCACGCTAAAAATTTCTCTGTACAAAATTTCATCAAAATCGGTTCAACAGTTTAGAGTCTAAACTTTAGACGTTAAGAAGACACAGACAGACGCATGCGGGTAGATGTTATGATGTAAGCAAAGGATTTTAGGACAGCTAGTGTGTATTTGTTTAACATTTACCGTTCTCGTCATAGTCTGTGGTGTCTGTGGTCGTTTCACGGGCACGTCTCTATACTCGTAGATGTTGTCTCTGGACCGCGTCGCGTTGTCGATGCCGCTGTCCAGCTCGGGCACCATAAATATGTCGCCGTTGTAGAACCGGTCCGTTTCTCTGGTGAAAAAAAAAGAATAAATATATGTACTTGGATTGTTATATAATTTCGATAAATAAATTGAAAGTATTGTGTTGTCAGTTGAAAATATAAGGTTTTCGGAAATGGTAACAAGTGAGAAATTTAGTTGTCTATAGGCGATAGAAAAGAGGAATTTTGACAGACATGTTTTATACTGACAAAATAGGTCTAACCTAACAAAAATATACATAATTATTACACATAACATTTTCATTGTGAACATGCAAAAATAAATAAAAACAAATTAACATATGATTAACAAAGATTACACTGATCTACATCAATATTGCCTATTATTTATAACTAGCCTTCCGCCCGCGGCTTCGCACGCGTGGGCTACTAATTTCTGTATTTTCAGTTTAAAAAAAATACGATCGCAGGACCAGTGATATATGCGCATGTCTATAGTTTTTTTTATAATTTTCTATGGAAATAGGTTTGAGCAAAATCTCACAGAGCGCGCGCCTCTTTAAAAATACAGAAAATCGAAGCACACGCGAGCGAAGCCGCGGACGAAGAGTTAGTTATTTTTTGAAGGTTTTTGAGAATTTATTGAGTGTTTTTACCGTATCTATACGTTAAGAGTATTAAAAGGCATGTCCGAAACTCAACCGAAATCTCACATTGTCACGTGGTATGACATTTTCACGACTTTAGAAGCATATATCTCAAAAAATATTTATTTTAGCAGAAAACGCATTTAGAAACCTCGATATCAATTTTAAAGACCTTTCCAATGAAACCTCATTCAATGATTTATTCGCGAATTTATTTTTTTACCCTCCGTTTACATGTATGGAGAGCCACCCCTCAAATTAATTTTTTTCAAATAAAATGTAGCCTATAAGTTGCACCTAATATTGGTCTATCAGCCTGTGAAATTTTATAAAAATCTGCCTAGTGGTTATTACGTGATTGACGCACATACAAACAGATAAACAGACAAACAGACAAACAGATAAACAGACAAACAGACAAACAGAAAAAAAAATTCTAACCATGGTTTTGGTATCTATAGAACATACATGTTGCATACCAATTACTCTTTTTGAAAAATATTCAATGTACAGAAATGGTTCGGTTACTGTTTTATTATATGTATAGACTAGCTGTTTCGCGCGGTTTCGCTCCCGTAGCATAATGTCACATAGCCTACATTCATTAGGGGTAATCTAGTATTACAATGGTAAAAAAAAATCAAATCGGTCCAGTAGTTTCGGAGCCTAGTATTTGAATGAATGAATGAATGAAATACTCTTTTTTGTATACTTACATCTAAATTACAAAAAGTTTATAATCAACTATTAACACACAGCGTAAGTTTACAAAAGGCGGCCTTATCGCTGACGAGCTATCTCTGCCAGGCAACCTTTAGGGTTTTGATCCCCTGAATCTAAATAGTTTGATAATCGATTATAAGAGCTAACTTTACTTACAAATTTTAAGGCTCTTATTATGTACTAGCTTTCTGCCCGCGGCTTCGCCCGCGTGGACTACAAAATTCTGTACTTTGTGGATTTTCGAAGTAGAAGTGGTAGGACAATTTTTACGATTTATTCACTTCTATTTTATTTAAAAAGAACTGTCCAATCTATACGATTTAGTAACTGTTATTTTTTAAGTCCGAAATATATCCTAAATGAAATATAACAAAAGTGTCACTGTTCATGCTTGTATAATCCTAATAATTCTCTTATATTTTTTTTGCAAAATATTTACATTTTCGATATCTGTCGTATACTTCTAGAATGAAAGAGACTTGTATGTTTGCACGCATTTAACGCATTCTTGCTTATGGACGCAAATAATAACTTCTGCATGTTGGTTAGTCTTTGTTATGATTGGCCACCATGATCATAATCTACTTTGGAGATTAAAAGAAGGCTTTATTTATCATTAAAAAGTATGCAAACAACAACTAAAATGGTCCAACTGAATGTATCTACGCACATTGATGATGTGTTTTGATGGATAACTTTGTACCCTCATATCTTTTTTATTTTTTAACCGATTTAGATGAAACAAACACTAAAACCTCCGGGGGACTTGCCGTAATAAATAATCGAAAACCGCATTCAAATCGGTTAAGCCGTTTCGGAGTTGACTGCGTACAAACGCCCGACAAACAGACAAACAGACAAACAGATAAACAGACAAACAGACAAAAATTCTAAAAATCATTGTTTTGAGTTTAGAATCACAAATGAAACACGAAACACAATGTCTGTACATTTAATATTTTTCTTGAAAATATTAAATGTACAGACACGGCTAGTCTACGATTTTATTATATGTATAGATTTTTTCATATTTAATATTGCAGCTAGCATGTTTGCTAGTATATGTTATTATGACATTTCATAATAATAAAAATAGTGCTAGTGAGGTATTCTCCTACATTGTGTTATTCCGTTTTGTTTAAATTATCTGATGCTATTCAAAATATAATACTGGCGTGTAATTTAATAATATTTTAAGAATAAAAGTTGTAGACCAGTGTTATTAGTAACGTTAAAATATTAGTGTTAATATATAAGCGGTGCGATAGATAAACGTTAGTATTGGTTAGTTACATACATTGCCGGTATTAGCTTCCATTTGGGTGGTATAGCCCTGTCGAAAATACATGTTATTAAATAATTATATATGAATTAAAGATATTATGTTCCTTAAATACAAATTTTAAAATTTTACAGTGTCAATTGGTTACTAAAATAACAAAACAAAGCTGCAATAAATTTTTACTTAATTTATTAGTAGCATCGTACTTTTTACACCGGTACCGGTACTATATAGAACACTTAGATAATATCTTTAGAATTTTATATGTTCTTCGTTAAATTATATTTATTATCATTTTGAGTCCACCCACTTTTATTATGTTGTGTATCAGTAAGCCTTGAATAAATGCAGTACAATACGAAACAATATTCGATTTACAAATCTTATGATTTGTAAGCAAAATGACATGCACAGTTGACACTTTCCTGACGCAAAGGACATTATGTATTATTTTTGACACTCTCTTCTTAAAAGTATGACATTATAATTGAATTATTATTTATTTTTTGTAAACTGTCTTGACCGCGATGTTAGATCATAGTTTTCTAAGAATAAATAAGTAAACTTTGTTTTTCACTAGACCCTTTGCATACTAAACACATAAATGGATTCTATTAATACTGACAATATTTACATCTATATTAAACATACCTCTTAGCATTCCTCCACAGCATACAAAGAACGACGAGAATCACGATGAGCAGCAGACAGGCGCTGGACACAGACCAGAACGCGATCTGAAGGGGCTGCTTCGGTTCCCACCAGTACTGAAAACACAAATGCATTCAAATCAAATCATTTGTGTTTTTCAATGTGACAAATTACGAAAGTCCATTAAGAAAATACGATTCAAAAAATATGGTCTTTTGAAACGTCACGCATATTTTAATTTACCACCGTTTTCTTTGGTCATTGTATCGACCGCGCGATAATGAAAACGATTCGTATCTTTTATACTTTACCGGATACGTGCTATCGACTAATGTAATGATGTCATTACCGTAAGTCCAACAAAAAAAGGTCTTTAATTTATACGTGACAGCGTGAGGTCTACTTCGGAGCGAACCTCGAGTTATCAGTATTACTATCGATATCTTTAACTACATCGCTTATAATTGCTTTTTATAACGATATAAGATCCTGTAACATAACCTTATATAGCTTATTTCGTTAAGTGAGGTTGCAAGTATTTCTTTTATGCAGAATATAAGTGTTGTTGTTGTAAGATCATAACATATGTTAAGTCGGACCTTTTCTAAGAACACAGTTCACCAAACATTTGCTTCTATGTTGTTATTTACCCACAGTTTTATAAAAATATATATATTTCTAAGAAAACAAAATAAAAATGTTTTCTTCTTTCAATGTTCTTTCTTTCATCTTTCTAATGGTATAAAATCCTTTAAAAAAAATTTCATTATAGATGGAACAAGCACAAGAAAATACTGTTTTGTAAATTACCTCAGTAATAGGAGGATACGTAGGCACAAATCTGCCAATAACCGTCGGTAGGTACACCGTCCAAAACGCCAGTTTAGTTTGCCGGTAGTTCAGTTGAATGCTGGAGTTGTACGTGGTATTGAGGTTCAGGTAGCGCAGTTGTCCAGCCTCCGCCATTTCGAAGTGCACGCCGAGAATGCGAGAACGGGTTGGATTACTGAAACCGTACATTATTTTTATATAATAATATAAAAATAATTATATATATAAAAACAATTTATATAATAATACTAATCTATATATACGTGACGCAAAAACTTTGGACCTCTTTTAACGAGAATTGCGCGGACGCAGGCGCATAAAATTTGGCACACTTAGAGTTTATGTGTAGGAGAAGTTATACACGCTACCATTAATTTCACACACACATACATGCACAGGTATTTGTATACATATTCTGTAGTCAAATTGTGTCTTTTGTTTTTCCAATACAGGGGTTTCCAATCTTTTTCAATCCGCGACGCACTTATGAGTTCAGTAGTATGTTTAGACGCCCTAGTGTCAGCGGGTATGAGTTCTAATTTCAAATAGGATAAAAGGGACTGAGGATGGGGACGCATCAATAGGGGGAAGGGAAAGCAGTGTAGCCTTCCCATTGGCTCAGTGGATACAGCATTGGTATGCGCCGGAGGGTGTGGGCTCGATGTCCACGAGTAGAAAATTATGATGTGATGAACATTGTAATTTTCTTCTGCCTCGTCAAGAAGCGAGCTTACAGTAAGGAAATAGTATTCAAAATGCCTGAAAAAATCACTCACCCATATCTAGCAAAGTCCGAATATGCCTTCATGAAGAAGTGACTCAAATTCCTATCATTCGGGGTCCAGGCCTGTCTCTCGATCCTCTGCCTCATGGGGAAGAACTCCTGGTCCATGAAAGATTTCCTATTGAAGTATGTTCAGTATTACTACTCACCCATATCTAGCAAAGTCGGAGTAAGCCTTCATGAAGAAGTGACTCAAATTCCTATCATTCGGGGTCCAGGCCTGTCTCTCGATCCTCTGCCTCGTCAGGATCCGAGCTACAGTAAGGAAATAGTATTCAAAATGCCTAGACATAGACACTAACCCATATCTAGCAAAGTCCGAATACGCCTTCATGAAGAAGTGGTTCAAATTCCTATCATTCGGGGTCCAGGCCTGTCTCTCGATCCTCTGCCTCGTCAGGATCCGAGCTACAGTAAGGAAATAGTATTCAGAATGCCTGACAATAATCACTCACCCATATCTAGCAAAGTCAGAGTAAGCCTTCATGAAGAAGTGACTCATATTCCTATCATTCGGGGTCCAGGCTTGTCTCTCGATCCTCTGCCTCATGGGGAAGAACTCCTGGTCCATGAAGGGCGCTCCCGTGAGGAAGTAATGTTCAGTGTCGTGGCTGTACTGCCTCCAGTCCGGCCACTTGAAGGCTTCCACGGTGGTGTTCATGACGTACATGTAGACGGGCACCTTTTGTTCCAGGAGCAGTTTCACCATTTTGTCCGTGGGCGCACGGTACAGGAAGTCTGAGAGGAGCTGGAAGGGAGTAAGGAATTATATATAGATCTACAAATTTTATGTGTACTAAAATTTGTAAATTAATGCTATTTTTCATCATTGTACTTGTATTTAAATAGAATTATTGCGAAAATAATAATAATGAAAAAAACGTAAGAAAGGAAACAAAAAATAATATGGTATGTTTATAAATAGCGCAATAAGTAGCAATTACTTTCAGTTTAAAAAAACATTATTACACTTGGTATAAAATTCATTAACAATTAGCATAAGCAATTAAATACAGTGTCTACTAATGCTGCTATAACAGCCTACCACGCATATGTGTCGTCCGTACTGTCTTATGGATTGATTTTATGGGGAGAGTCAACGGATCATGAAAAAGCGTTTATAGCACAAAAAAAGTGTATTCGCGCAATGTGTGGATTAGGACAAAGGGACTCCTGCAGAGATATTTTTATTAAATTACGCATTTTGACATTAACAAGTATGTACATACGAGAAGTGTGTCTATTTGTCAAGAACCATCCTGAATATTTTAAGACGAGAGGAGATGTAAACACATATATTACAACTAGACATAAGAACAAATTGTATTTCCCGACATGCCGAATTAATATGGCTAAAAACAGCGTCATATTCAGGACGATTACTATTTATAACAAGATTCCAGACGAGTTAAAAAAATTACCTATAAATTTATTCAAGAACAGATTGACGAATTGGTTAATGAGGAGGCAGTTTTATAACATGGACGAATTTATGAATAATGTGTGACCTATGATACATTGTTCTTTTTTTATATAATTTGATTTGTATTCTGTAGACATTTAAAGAATTTTGTAATTTTAATATTTATATAATTAATACAATTTGCATGCCTAGATTACAGGCAGAATGTGTAAGATATACATACTAATTTACTAACATCTTATGTAACTACATTCAGCAAATAAAGTTATTTGAATTTGAATTTGAATTTGAATTATTTTTAACAGAAGAAGTTCGTTATATAATATTTTAGTAAATTAATATGATTTTATAGTTATTATTCATTTTCATTATTGATCATAACCACAAAAAAAAAACAAAATAAACAGTTCTAAATTTAAATATTTTTTCCCAAAAACAAATTTATTTTTTTATCTGTAAACATGTGACTGTTGCATTTAGGGCTGTCGTTAAATCTAACGACCTCGCCATGAGGCAGCGTGGCCGAGCGGTCTAAGGCGCTAGTTTTAGGCACCAGTCCGAAAGGGCGTGGGTTCGAATCCCACCGCTGTCAAATATGTTTTTGTTTTTTTTTTATTTTCTTATAAAAACCATATTTATTATGTATTTATCATCTTTCAGCTACATGCTTACTACAGCGTGATAAATTAAAAAATAGTACATTTTTTATATTATTAAAAATGTTGTTAAATTTAGAGTACTAGCGACCCGCCCCGGCTTCGCACGGGTGCAATGCTGATACTAAATACACTACTATATAAAATATCGAATAATCGAAGATAGATGTCAGCCTGCGTTTGCAATGTAAGTGGAAAAAAGAGAATTATTAACGACATCACATTAGAAACCTCAAAAATAACTGTATTTCTTCAATATTTAATGGATGTTATCATATAAACCTTCCTCTTGAATCACTCTATCTATAAAAAAAAAACTGTATCAAAATCCGTTGCGTACTTTTGAAGATTTAAGCATATAAAGCGACTTTGTTTTATACTGTGTAGTGATTACTTACATGCACGTACTGGTCCCGTACTGCGCTCACGTTATGCGGGTCCGGATGGTAGGTGTACATATAACGTATAGCTTCGTACACGCCTCGAGGGTTGAGCGTATAGTTGTACCGCAGGACCAACTCTTGCACCTTCTGGTTGAACCACTGTTCCGATATCTCGAACGTTGGCGAGAGGGAGTTGTTGTTATCTGAAATTTGTTATATTTTCTTTACTTTGTAAATTTGTTTTTGTGTGTGTGTATGAATAAAGAAATTATCTATCTATCTAGATTTTATTCATAGATAGATAATTTCTTAATTTAAGTAGATACTTATAATTCTGTATTGTGCAATAAGTTTTAAATAATTATATACATTGATTTTATTTTGTTAATTTGTATTTGACTGCTCCAATCTCTAAAAAAAATTTGTCACAAAAACCGGCCAAGTGCGAGTCGAACTCACGCACGAAGAGTTCCAGACCAACCCCCTTCATATATATTTTAAGTAGGCTACGGAAACAAATAATTTGTGTAAATTTCAGTTTTCTCGCTATCACAGTTTATGAAATATAGCCTGGTGACGGACAGCGGGTGCTTATTAATAGGGTCCCGTTTTTACCTTTCAGGTACGGAACCCTAAAAAACACAGTTAAAATTTAAAATAATGGATTAAAAATTACAGATTTAGAATTAGATTTAAAATTCAAAAATTTTAAATCAAAATGAAAATTAAAACATTATAGAAATTCAAAATCAGAATTAACAAATAAGACTTAAAAATTAAAATCTTAAAAAATAGGCTAATAAAAAGGGAAATTACAATTTTTCTTTTTCTCTACTCACATAAATAATACGCCGCTTCCTGCGTAGTGACCCCCGTCATATACCTCAGCGATGGATTGAACTGCCTCCTGGCTATCAGCTCCTCGGGCGTGGTCTGCAGGAAGTGCCAGTCCCTCTCCCTCCAGCCCTCGTACCAGCCGTCGCCGGGGAACGTGAAGTTGTTCTCTAACACTGGACCCCAAGGCATGAAGCCTACTTGCGGCTGGAAAGATTTTTCATATAAGTAAAATAAAAATCAAAGGATGTCTTTTGACCGCCGCTTCGCTTCGAAACGATGACATTTGATTTTATTGTACTTTTTTGACATTGTGCTGATTTTTTTGTAGAAAATGAAATAGAATGTAGCCTATAAGTTGCACCTAATATTGGCATATCAGCATGTGAAATTTTATCAAAATCTGCACATACAAACAGATAAACAGACAAACAGAAAAAATCTAACCATGGTTTTGGTATCTATAGAACATACTCATTGCATATCAATTAATCTTTTTGAAAAATATTCAATGTACTGAAATGGTTCTGTTACTGTTTTATTATATGTATAGATTATGACGCTATAAAAAATATTTATAAATTGGATTTTATAAACTTTGCATGCCGAAAAATATATAATGCGTTGACCTTTGTACACGCAATTATGCAAATAAACGATTTTATTTAAAAAAAAAGGTGTGTCACGCCTAACATTACTGAAATAATAATTATTATTTTACATATTACATAGCTGTTCTGCACACAATTATACCAACCTGGAACTCAGCATTGCCCAGCTCGTGGAAGCTCCTGCCCTGCCGAAGGCAGTTGACCAGCTTCCACGACGAGTCTATGGGGCAGCCCAGCAATCTTCCAAACACTAGAGACGTGTTTTGTACGCGAAACTTGTCTTCTATTAGCGCCCAGTCTGCTAATGCTGAACCGCTCTGTAATTTAAGACAAGCACAGTGATAAAAAATAAAAAGTTTGAAAAAACTTGAATTGAAAAAAACATATTATAAGAAGGGACATGTAGTCTCAAACTAAGCAAAGCTTGTACTATGGAAACTAGATAACTGATAGACATACTTAAACATACTTTTTTTTGTAAATACTAAATACATACATTCTATAGATAAATGAACACTCATTTATGCACGTAAGTTTAGAAAAAAGTTACAAAGAACGAAGCGGCAGAAAAAGAGTTATAGATCAGAATTAAACCCCTCAGCCATGGATCTTCATTTTTTTGACGGGGCAAAAACTGAAAATTGCCGCTCCCCACCCGTCAATATCTTGGTGGAACTGTCTAGATTTAGAGCAATTATTACAATTTTATCTTTTCTTTAATTTATTACAAAATTAATACGAGTGTGTGTGTGTGTATGTTTGTGTGTGTGTGCATGTGTGTCTCCTACGAATTA
>LQNK01003087.1:0-22508 GCA_001586405.1 Phoebis sennae | reverse complement strand
TTACAATATTATCTATATATTTTTTAAACAAACCAAGTCAAATCAAAATTTATTGTGATTCACATGTTACAAATAGAAAGACCTCTGTGATCTGCCTTGTGGCGTTCAATTATATCTTAGTATATTAATTCTCTTAAGTTATCAAAATTATGCAATATAAATTTCTTTAATAAATAATCATAATAAATTAAAAATTGTCAATTATGACATGTCTAACGTCAAATCAATGTCCTTTTAGATATCAATGGGATCAATGTATTCAGTCAGGGAGTAAGATGACTTATAGTTTTTAAGTATGTGATTTCGTTTTTGCTTAACAACAAACAGTAAAAATAAAATAAATGACAATATTATGATGGGTCCCAACATACGGAACCATTCTTGCGCGAGTAGGACCCACACTTGGTCTGTTTTATTTATTTTTTCTTTTTGATTCTTTTGCTTACATATAACTGATATATATAGAAACACTGTACATATATAAAAATACACAAAATAGAGGAAATAATTCGAAATCCAAAAGTCTGCAACGTTATCAGTTTTAAATCAGTTACAAAACGTTTTTATCGGTTACCGGCCCCTCCCCTCCATCGTGTATCTAGGACAGTAAATAGTAATTACAATTGACTGTCATTGTTTTACGACTATTTTCAGTTTACCTAACCTTATTGTATATATTTTGGGTCGTTAAGTAGTGGGTATTATATTTTAGTCATTGTTTGTTTTATTGGTGGTTAAGTTTGAATGAATGTCATTTAACTGTCAGAAATTAAAAATATATTTATCATTATATCTATATTGATGTAGTGGATATGCTAATGGTCTATTGCATTGGCGGGGTTCGATCCCCACGAGTAGAAAATTATGATGTGATGAATATTGTAATTTTCTACTGTCTGATGTTAATTTAATTATGGTTTGTGTATGTTTACGAAAAATATGTCTATCAGTTATCCAGTTGCCATAATACTAGCTTTGCTTAATTTGGGACTAGATGGCATAGAGTTAAATGTCTAGGAATATTTCATATATCATAGTTGTGTGAAGATGCGGCTCTTTGATGTTGTAGATGTTCATGGGCTGCGGTCGGTCACTTAACATCAGGTGGACCGCATGCCCCGCTTACCTGCATTTTTGTGAACCTTGTACTGTGTTTATTTTTTAACAGAACGTTGTATTTTTTTTTGGTGGTTTTTTAAAAATAAATGTTTTTACTTTCTCTTATTTTCTTTCTATTCAATAAAGTTAAAAAAGTTGTTATTAAAATATATATATATAGAGTGCGTACTTTATTGTATTTCATTGATATTATAAAAGCGAAGGTGTGTTTTTTTTGTCTGTTTTACTCGTGTTCAAAAGTATTGTATAACTAGCCGCGCCCCGCGGTTTCACCCGCGTAACGTCTGATCCCGTGGCATCTCCGGGATTAAAAGTAGCCTATATGTTATTCTGGATCCTTACCTGTATGTATACCAAGTTTCATCATAATCGGTGCAGTAGTTTTTGCGTGAAAGAGTAACAAACATCCATACATCCATACTTACAAACTTTCGCCTTTATAATAGTTATTACATTTATTTTTAAATGTCAAATGTATGGTTTGTTTGAACTTAAAAGCAGATGATATTATTGGATATTTAGCATAGAAATTGGTAAGACCTTGGATACGGACATAGACCTATCTGCAGTAATAAACTTGAATAACAAATAATCGGACATTTAACACAACGCCATCTAGTTCCAAACTAAGCAAAGCCTATATTGTCTTTATTTCGTACGAACATCAGGCCAAATATTGATACATTTTATTTTTATTATTTTTAATGTTAGTAATGCGTGTAACATCTGTGAGGTGAAAAAGCCATCACTGTAAATCAGCGTGGCAAGTTTTTGAAAACTTTTCCATTTTATGCTGAGTACATGGCGTTTTCATTGTAGGTATTATTAAAATAAGTAATGTACGGTAATTTTAAGCCATAAATGTACCTATAATTAATGAACAATTTTCTTTCTTTTCTTTCTTTATATAGGTGTGTGCACTGATGCCTAAACATATTTGTTCTAAATACAAATATATAGCTATCGATAAATTACTACACGTACAGTAAATAATACATTGTTCAACTATATATATATATAACACTCAAAGGTGACTGACTGACTGACATAGTGATCTATCAAGACACAGCCCAAACCGCTTTTTTGAAGTTGGTTAGTATTTTCTCAGCCTTGTCAGAGATGTAGTCTCAATGTCTAACAGACAAAAAATTAAGTCCATCTTTATAATTAACTAGTAGCATTCCTTAAATGGAAGATCGAGACGACTAAAATACTCACCTGTTATATACTTAACATATTTGGTTTTTTCGAGGGTTTTCTGTGAGAATTTTAAAGACGAAACACGTTCTTAGTCATTCTGAATTAATTTACTGAAATAATGTTTATTTTTATTAGCATAATGTTTTTCTTATGCAGTTTTTGAACAATAAATTTGCGGGGTATTTTTTTTGTTGTTGAAATTGTTTAAATCTATACAATGTCGGTGCAGAATCTTGTTAAATTGAAAATAGGTAAAGACACCGACTTTGTATAGATTTCAACAATAATAAAATAAAGGTTATTTTCAAGTTTTTAGTGTGAAGCCGGTTTTATTTTTGGCGAAAATAAAAATATTATTATCACAAGACAGCAGAAGGTGTGGGTTCGACCAACAGGTCGTAGTATAACAATACTGTAGTGATTGTGTGTTGGTTTATCTATCTCATCTATGAATGAATGAATACACTTTATTGCATATAGTAACAAGCAAATACAACAACATTAAATACACAACATTAATGGACAACACAAAAAACTGCTTTATTGCTAACTAGCAATTTCTTCCAAGCAATCCAATGGAAGTATATGTTTTTATGCATTAAAAATACTCATCTTAATCAATTATTACGATTGCTTACTATCATTATGATGTGAATGAACGGAAAAATAACTAATTCAGAGCAGAATTTGCAAGTAATGTTAAAAATGTCGCTGAATAACCGCGTTCATTTAAAACATATGGTTCTAACAAAAGAAATGAACGAAACTGGGTTGAAAGCAAGAAATAGGAAAGTTGCACAAAGAATGTATTGCGACACGAGGAAGTTACGTTAGATTGGCATCGCATCATTAGAAGTATGTTTTGTGGTTGGGTAATATAGGATGAAGATACCGTAGTATTTCCGTAGATCGAAGGAGTATTAAAGACAAGCTTAAGCCTGTTACCTCTATAGATGAATGAATTAACCAATCCAGCTAATCTTTCTGATAAATGCAAAAGTTTGTGAGGATGTATGTTACGCACGCAGAAATTACTGAACCGATTCATTCATCATCACGAAGGCCAGATTTATTTTTATAGTAATAAGATTTTATAATATTATAATACAAAACAGGGTTGTTTTGTAATAAGACCGATTATGATTAAACTTGGTATACATATAGGTAAGGGTTCAGAATAGGTTATTATTATTATAGGCTGCTTTTAATTCCGGAGACCAATAAAGATCATCCCATCACCTAATACATCTAATATACTATCTGTATACGAAACTTCATCAAAATCCATTCATTAGTTGCAGTGCTTGCAACACAAACATCCAAACATTCAAACTTTTACATTTATAATATAAGTAGGATTTCTTGCAGTTTTTTCATACAATTGATCTTCATCGATGGCTGCCATAAATACTAAATATGAAATGAAATGAAATGAAATAATATTTATTTGTAGAAGTGGGTTACAGTAAAAAGGTGACATTTTTAAAATTTAGTTCGATGCTAGAGAAATAGAAACGAAATGTTAGAGAAAGATAGAATGTCAGTCTAAGTAGCGTTTAACTATAATAATTAAAAATACTTACATAATAGACAATGGAATGTATTTATTAACGATATTTTGGGGTGTCTAAATATAACGAACAGATGGGTTTGAAGAGGGAAACGATCTAAAAATAGACTCAAATTGTTAAAATATGGTGTGAATAGTTATACATCTTCCTCATAAAACAGAAGTTTCCTAGCAATAATTCACAGCTGTGGTTCATAACGCAAGATCCCACTGACCCTAAGGTCTAATTAGTCTAAAGATAGCTCGCAGCCAATGCGTCATAGGCCACCGTGTTTACGGATAAGTAGGAAATATAATTATATGAGTAAAACTAATTGTTGTGTGTTTTTTCGGGATTTATATGTAAATGCTGGACGAATTTTGATGAATTTTAGGATATAACAAATAATGCTTTTAAAAGTAGAAAGAAGGAAGTTTTATTTAACATATTTATTAACTTCTTCCACCCAATCGAAATTGTAGAAAAATGTTTTTTCTTTCTTATGTAAACAATGTTATTTAATTATAATTTGTATGTTTGGCCGGTTGTTACACAAACTAATATTAAGCAAAGTTGTAGTCGAGGCTGACAAACAGATAAACATAAAAGTTTATACGAGTGTTAGTGGAAAAAAATCTCTGTTAATCTTAATCTCGCGCCTTTGCGAAACAACCGGCCAAACATACAAATTATAATTAAATAACATTGTTTACAGTCGTCGTTGTTTGCATAACTTCCTATTTCCTTCCGATAATTGCAGGTCAGGATATGATACGTTATCGATGGAATTACGTCGCCACTGATTATTGTGGTTTCTGAAAACAATTGTGTATAGAAATATAGGTTTATGCTTTGAACTCTCATGTCGTGTGTTATAAAATAAGGATTTTAAACGCGGTTTGTTATAAACTAGCTGCGCCCCAGGGCTTCGCTCCCGTGGGAATATCGGCATGATATATCGGCCTTCCTCAATAAATGGGCTATCTAACACCAATTTTTTTTTTCGATTTGGACCAGTAGTTCCGAGATTAGCGCGTTCAAACAAACAAACTCTTCAGCTTTTTAATATAAGCATAGAGTAAAATTGTTTGTCTACCTCCCATAATCGCCCTGCGGTCTCACCCACGTGACTTTTGATCCCGTGGCAACTGTGGGATTAAAAGTAGCATATATATTACTCTGACCTCTACCTTTACCTATATGTGAACCAAGTTTCATCATAATCGGTTCAATAGTTTTTGCATGAAAGAGTAACAATCATATAGACATGCATCCTCAAATTTTCGCATTTATAATATTAGTAGGATTCACATTTAACCCGATTTGCAAAGTGGATATAGTAATGGTCTATTGCACCGGAGGGTGTGGGTTCGATCCCCACGAGTAGAAAATCATGATGTGATGAACATTGTAATTTTCTACAATGTTTATCATATAAAGTATGTTCAAGTATGTCTATAAGTTATCTAGCGTCCATAGTACAAGCTTTGCTTAGTTTGGGACTAGATGTCCAGGAATATTTATTTTAACAGTAACACCTGAAAGAAACGTGACCACTTTACACCAGCTGTTTAACATTATCGTTGGCTTACTCATGTGTGTGTCACGTTTTATCGGTCATTTACTGAGGATATACAAATCTATATGATATCTGAATTATTAATTTATATAAAGCACGTTCTATTTTGATATAATGTTTTAACGAGCCTGTCGAATTTTGATCATAATATATATTCGAGAGCTAGGAGCATTTTTGGGGAGGCGTTTGAGGCAAGCTGAAAACTTGTATGATGCCTCTCCTATTATACCCCGACCTAGAAATGGGTTAGGTCTACAGTTCCATGTCGGGGTAGGTATGTAATTATGCATATATGTGTACTTTTTAAATATTTTTATTACTCTTTATTATACTAACATAAATACAGAATGCACATAGAAAGAAACAGTATAAAGGGCGACCTTATCACTAAGCAGTGATTTCTACCAGGCAACCACTGGGCATAAAATGAGGAGCAAAGAGTATAAAGGTGGGGTGAAAGAGTAATTATGCTATATATGAATACATATAATAATAAATAAATTTAAGATACAATAATATTATGTTGTGCGCAGTTAATTTCTTTCTTATCAAAATTAAGACGTGTTAAATCAAGATATAATTGATTATGTATTGCGTGTGTATTATAAGATTGGTTAAGAAGAAATATAGGCGCAAAATGTATTAAGGGTATAGAACAAGGAAGGAAAAATAATCTTAAAAAATGTGAATGGATAACTATTTAGTCAGTATGAGGAAAAAAATAATCAATTTCCTACGTGTTATATGAGTTTTATGACAGTTATTACAACTATATTATTAGTTAATAAAATATTGTGTGTGCTGTCTTTCGTACTGTGCCCGGAAGCCTGTAATCCCATTCCTCTCCCGTCCTGTTCTACTCCTCTCCCATCTTCCTATCAATAATCCTCTCCTTATCCCCTCCCCTTCCTTCAAGCCGACAAGGCATCTGCGACACTTCATGTCGTAGATGTTCATGGGCTGCGGCCAGTCACTTAACATCAGATGAAGTGCCCTGTTATATCATAAAAAATAAAAAAAAATCTAATCCAGTTAGGTATAAGCCTTTACATCATTTCAAGATTTAAAGGGCTTCGTCATCTAATAGGTACCTATACGTACTATATTCTATCGTAATAATATTACAAACACGACACTGCGAGGTATGTACATGTATATTTGTTAATCTCTCATACAAAAACTTCTAAATGGATTTGGATAAAACTTTACAGTAATATAGTTTATATATCAGAATAACACATATGCTTAGAAAGAAATGTATGTTTAAGTATGTCTATCATTATTTGTTACTATTTGTTTGTTACTAATTATTGGTTCTTCCTTGTAATTGGCGTAAATAATTAATATATATAATAGATATTGTATGTTTAGCTGTAAGGAAAGATAGATAAATAAAATAAAAATAATAAATAAATCAGTTATCTAGTTCCTATAGTACAAGCTTTGCTTAGTTTGCGACTAGATGGCGTTGTGTTAAATGTCCACGAATATTTATTTCCTAGCTGTGCACTAGGGCTTGGCTCCCGTGGGAATATCGGGATACCTTCCTCGATAAATCGGCTTTCTAACACTAAAAAAATTTGTCGAATCGGACCAGTGGTTCCTGAGATTAGCGCGTTCAAACAAACTCTTCAGCTTTATAATATATGTATAGATTTATTAACCTTACCCCAAGATAAACGATAATTAATCATAATTCAATTATCCCAGAACTTTGGTCCCTGGCCCGCGGTATCGGTGGCATTGGGTTATATTATCGAATGCTGATTGAAATAAAGTGGCACTTGATTGTAATATTTTTGTTCTGGAATGATCTCTGTTCAAGGTTTTGCCACACACTTAGTTTGTGGGTTGTTATCCAGAAACATTGGGTGTTTAATATCCCTAAATTATATTTTATCTTGTTACCTACTGATGGAACTGAATTAACCAATCCACAATTAACCAACAGTACCATTGGTTAATTGTGGATAGGTTAGGGAAGTGGTTTTCTTTTACAAATAAAACCCTACTTCATTAAGTCACCTTATCGCTATTTTTAACCGACTTTCAAAAAAAGGTTGATAACCTTCTCCTTTTTTTTGAAAGTCCGTATTTTTGATTCGACCGACCGTGATTCGACCGTATTTTTTAATGTATTTGACCGATTTGGAAAATTCTTGTGGAAATGGAGGTTCAAGTCTGTCCATCCATGTGGAAGATATTCAAGGAAACTCCTCGAAAATCATCGGAATAAGTTCAAATACAAATTCAAATTGTATTTTTTGTTAAAAATTACAAAAAGGATAATCGACTTCCTCAGGTTAATTTATTTGATGGCTCAGTTGAAGGTGACAAGTAGGTAATTTAGATCGAATTCACGAATTGAACAACACCTTACAAATCAAATCCGTTTAGCCGCTTAGACTGTAGGGCGCGCTAAATAAATGGACATACAAACATACATAAGTTCTAAGTACACTACCCTCCTTCTATTGGAATCGTTTAAAAATTGAGTATATGATTGGAATGGGGTCACAGATTATCCATTGTTTTAGACACAGATAACCTAGATCGCTAACAATGGCCGGCTATTGTGTAATAGCTTCATATTGTAATGTTGAGTAAGGTCATGAGGGAAATTGTTTGTCAAAACAAACTATTGTTTACGATAAATAGGTGTTTTCTTGGGTATTTAAATATGACCAGAGATTGGCACAGTGGATTCAGCAATGGTCTATTGCGCTGAAGGGTGCGGGTTCGATCCCCATGAGTAGAAAATTATTATATGATGAACATTGTAATTTTCTAACGTCTGGGGGTTTATCTATATGTAATATGTATGTATGTATAAGTATGTCTATCAGTTATCTAGTATTTATAGTTCAAGCTTTCTTAGTTTAATACTAGATGGCGTTGTGTTAAATGTCCCAGAATATTTATTTATATATTTTTTTTAAGACTGTATGATAAACCAGGAAAACATTGGGGATAATGCTCTACCTTTCAAAATTTAAAGTCAAAGTCACAACGTTTACTATACCGTACTATTGAAAAAAACACTACTTTATTACTTATTCGGTTGTCAGTATTGTACCTTATTTATGTAACACGTGTGTTAAGTTAGGGACTGTATTATTACTAAAATAATAAAAATGTCTCAAAGTACTGAAAAAACATGTATCTGGCTTACTTAAACAATTAATATCTGAATTCTATACTGTAAGCAAAAACAACAAAATACTATAACATAGATTAACAATTAAAAATCCGACAAAAGCTCGTCTTATCGGTAGCGGCGATTTCTAACAGACAACCTTAGAGTAATCATACGCGTTATACTATTAATTAAACAATGTTTTTACAAGATAAAAAATGATGCAATATTAAATATTAATTTCATAATTGGACAGTAATATTATCTAAAGTGGATTGATACGGTTCGTTGACCAAATCTTTTGTGGTCAATTGGTCATTTGTGGTCAGATACCGTATGCTGGTAATAAGTACTTGTGCAATATTATTTTTGCAGAAGCTTTGATTAAATATTTATTACATTTTTTATTAAGAACTAACTGAACGCTCTGGCTTCGCACGGCATATTTTCACTCTGAATTTGTTTTAAAAATAAATAAATAAATAAATAAAACTGGGTTCTGCAATATATTCCAAATATATATATGTACTTGAAAAGGTATTCTGTATCCTTACTAATATTATAAATCTGTCTGTCTATCTGTCTACTGATAATCTAAACCACTAAACCAATTTGGATGAAATTTAATGGTGTAATTGATGTGCGATGCTGGTGCGTGCTTTTTGTATGGAGTATGATCTCCGTACTTATTTATTTGTAATAAAACTGTAATATACTTTAAAGTACACTAATATTATAAAGAGGAAAATTTTGTTTGTTTGGTTGTAATGAATAGGCTCAAAACTATTAGACTCGTTTTAAAAATTCACCATTTGAAGTACATAGGCTATATAACATTATGCTATGGGAGCAAAGCCGCGCGGATCAGCTAGTATTATATAATGTGGAGTGATACGGTTCGTTGACCAAATCTTTTGTGGTCAATTGGTCATTTGTGGTCAGATACCGCATTGCTAGAATTACGAATATGTGCAGTATTATTTCTAAAGAAGCTATGTTGTTTTTATGTACAAGAGATTTTCAATTGACTTTTCCCGTCGCTTTGTCCATTGCAATTTGCAACGCTCCATGTTAATGTTCATTACGAATAATGTATGAAATTTAAGTAAAATTCCAAAAATAAGGCGATTACTCTTATTTGGCTCAATCATTAATGAAAATGTACAATAGTGTTACCAATAATAAAAATATGATGCATTATTTTTATGTAATTTATATTAATGTATGCGCCTGATATTATGGTCAATTCAGTTCGAGACGGTCAATTCGATCAGAGAATTTTGTAGTATTTAATTTTGTAGGATTATTGGGCTTACACTCCTCTGCTTCTAATGTAAGTATTGTTATAAACTAATAGAGGGGCTTTGTATAATTATGTCAAATGTAATAGAAATGTACTGTGATTCGACCTAATTGGGCTATTATAGAACTAGTCAGTTAACAACAAATCACAACTAGTCATAAACACTATTTGCAAAGTGAGGGTAGTTTGGTCGCAGATACTGGACGCACCTACTCTTTTATATGACTTTGATGACAGCTAACAACTAACATGTGACATTTGCATAGAAAGATGACATACAGAAGCTGTCAAAACATAAAATCACAAAATGTTGCCGACAGTATATATAACTTTATGTTTGATATCATTCTTATAGTTAGCATTACTAGTAACATTTGAGTCTTCACACACTAACTTTCCGCATTCGATAATTTCCTGATAATTACGGTGATAGAACTTTACTTTCTTCGTCATTATGACGTAAAACACGCAACACGTCACGCCAGAACATTTATGGATATCTGCATTATTGTGAAAGTGTAAAGTGTTTGAAATTATCAATTATTTCCACCCGCAACTTTACCATTGCGAATTTTGATGCATAAAAGACATAATATTTGATGACCCGATTGGCGTAGTTGATACAGCAATAGTTTATTGCGCCGGAGGGTGTGGTTTCGATCTGCACGAATGGAAAATTATTGTGTAATTTTCTACTGTCTGGGTGTTAATTTATCTAGTGTATTTACCAAAAAAAGTATGTTTTTAGATACGATAACGAATGGATTCTATAAAGATTTAATTTTAAGACACCTTAAAAATAGCAAACGGGTAAAACTAACTAGTAGTCGAGAATAAATAAAGGGACTTCATTAAGGTGCAATCACATTGGTCGTTAAGTCAGTCGATTAATATGTGTACAACGCCCAATTAAACCAGTCATGTGTACTTAGCATGCGTTACAGAAATCTGCACCCCGAATGCGAGCTCTAAAAACCAGTGAAAACGTTTATCCCAGAACAAACTGTATGGCATGTGTAACAGAAATCGCCCGCACGCCGCTAACGGATCCTTACGACCAATGTAAATACGCCTTTAATGATGACTATTCGCTCCGTCATATGTTTAAATGTGTATATAAATGCATGGTTGGATTTGCGTTAGCATTTTGACGTCAACCGTCACGCGAATGTCAATAGAAATCTATGTTTAACTGCATTATTGGTGAAAGTGCACTTGGTAAAAAGACTTATCATTCACTAAATGTAAATTGTACACCCGAACTTAGTATATGGGTGACCATGTTCACACCTCACGTGATCCGTATCGTAGACTGCCTAGTTAGTCTAGTGGTTGCATCTTTAAGTGCATATCAAGAGGTCTCGGATTTGAATCCCGGGTGAAGCAAAAAATAATAATTGATTTTTTTGGCATAGAGATCTCAGTAGATCTCTAGAATCTGGAAGTTGGCGGTGTCGGAACACCCCCCTGCCTCGGAGAGCACGTAAAGCAGTCGGTCCTGCGCCTGATCTCTCTCCGGTCGTGTCGGTCTGCCGTCCCATCGGGTTATGAGAGTAAAGGAATAGAGTGCACATGTGCTTGCGCACACACTTGTGCTCTTTAATATCTACCGCACTTACGGATAGTAATATTCCTTGGATAGAATGTCTCACAACTGTACTGGTCCTCACTTTACGGATCGTATGTTCTATACAATCCAATAAGTACGATGCTGATATATGCAAGCTTTACTGACAGTCACTACCCGAAATGTCGCAAATATATTAAAGGAAGTGACCTTCAGCAGGCATTAATATATCAAAGGGAGGGACAGTATTGGATGAGGCACTGAAACCCGGATTAGTATTAATAAAACGGTAAATCATACTATTAATACTTTATTACACAATATAATTGATAGATTGTATTGTGACTTCTTGGTGGAAATGCATTTTAAGTAATGAATTAACGACTTTTTTTACACTATTTCCACTATTTATTTTAAAAACATTATTTAATTACATCCGGTTTCTACCTGATGATGAATTCTCGAAACCGGTTGGAATTAAATAATGTTTTTAAAATAAATAGTGGAAATAGTGTAAAAAAGTCTTTAATTCAATACTTTATTACACAAGTATTGTTTGTGAACACTGGCTTCCGAATCGGTGGTAAATAAAAAATAAAATATGTATATGACGTTTCAAAAGAGCTTTCAAAAAAGTTAATTTGGAAAAATTAACGATTTGAATTTGAATTTAAGACATACAATAGTCATTAAAATATGCAATGTCACGCAAGGCAGTAGAAATCTATGTTTGACTAACTGCACTTCGGTGAAAGTTTGGTTTTGCAATTGTTAAAAATCGCTTAACCGCCTACAATGACGCTAAAAATGGACTGATATTAGCTGCGAAATTGCGTGTGGGTTTGAGAAAATGTACCGTTAATAAAATATTAATCTTTGGCGTCAAAACAGAGAGTTTTTATTAGAATACAGGTTCGGATATTAAGATCTAAACTTTGTTATACTACACATTGTTACGTAAATAAAGATAGTTTTTAACTGAAAACTTTTGAATTTTTCCAGGTATAATCTATTTAAAACAAAGACAACACTCGAGATCTAAAATCTAGATACTAGTAAAGATATTTCACTCATAATAACATTTTATATTCATTTCATACAATATAATATTACCTTGGATGTTTCATTAAAATAGGTCTCATTTCGAATTAAAATTGCAGTATTTTTTGCTATAAGGAAAAAACATATTGAAATTGTTATTAAATACAAAAGTTTTTACTACTTGAAATGAATTTTATTTTCTTCCGTTGTCTTTTATTTCTATAAGGATGCAATGCATGTATCTAAGAAAGCAACTCATAAAGAACAAATAAGAATTACGGCCACAGTAATATAAAACATTGGGCAATCATTGGTTGAAAAAACTGCAAAACCCTCAATATCTCAAAAACAGTGATATTTTCGTATGAAGGGATATTGGGATTTTTTGATCTTCCTTAATTACGGGACACTCTGTATATTTATATTTTTAACAAGTACCCTTGTAACAGATTAGACCTAATAAATTATCACCTGGATTACATTAATATTATAGGTTCTATTTCTTTATATTGTTTAAAAAATATTGTGAAACCCTGTAATTGGCTTTACTTCCTCTGTATTTTGTTTAAATTGCAACGTCGTTGGTTTTTATAAAAATAAATAAATATATAAATTAAATATATTATTAACAAACTTCTCTTCAACAGGAGCAAAAGATCTACGACGAGCCGTGCGAGATATCCCGCCCGGCGACACCAGACACCAAAACGGACTTCCAGAGACTCAGAGAGAACTTCGAGAATGTTCCAGAATTGACTAGAATGTTCGAGAAAAAAGGGAAACCGCTGAACAAAGTGTGGAAGAGCACGGAGAATGTGTCGGATGAGTTCATTGTGAAGAGGTCGGTTGGGAACTTCGAGAATATTCCAGAATTGACTAGAATGTTCGAGAAGAAAGGGGAACTGAACAAAGTTTGGAAGAGCACGGAGAATGTGTCAGATGAGTTCAGATTTGTGAAGTCGGTTCGGAAATTCGCGACGGATACAAAGAGATATAGGCGGTTTGAGAGAGGGGATAGGATTGGGTTTAGCTTGCCCAAGAACGAGCAGTTGGACGTGGATAGAGAAAATGTGAGTTTTTTTTAATTATTTTTGTTTAGTTACTAGCTATGTTCCTAGGTTTCTGCACGACTGCCTCGTTGGTCTAGTGGTTGCATCTTTGACTACAGATCGAGTCTCGGGTTCGAATCCCGGGTGGGGCCAAAGAATAAAAAATGTTATTGGGATTTTTCGGACAAAGAAATTTCAGTAACAGCCCTGAGTCTGGAAGTTGGCGGTGTTGGAGCACCCCCGTGCCTTGGAGAGCACGTATCGCCGACGGTTCTGCGCCTGATCTCTCATGAATAAAGAGTGCATCTGTGTTTGCGCACACACTTGTGCACTATAATATCTCCCGCGCAGTTGGCTGATCTCTCTAGAGATTGGCCGCCGTGACCGAAATTCGGTTAGGAGGAACGTACGTTCCTAAGTTTCACCGGCGTGACTTCGGATCCCATAGGAATTAAATTATTTTAGTTTTTTTTATTTATTTATTACGATTTATTTAACTTATATGTTATGATTTACATCTATGCTATTGCTATGCCCCGTAAATGCACCTGCGTAATGGATCCCGTGGGAATTAATAGTATAGTAGTAGTTATTCTGGATTCTACAAGTATACCAGGTTACATCGCAAACTGTTCAGTAGTTTTTGCGTGAAAGAGTGACAAACTTTCGCATTTATAATAATAGTCAAACAATTGAAGACTTCAGCTTAAGAAATTATTTAATAAATAATATAACCTACTGAAAAGCATCCAATAATCTAAGCCAGCTAATAGCGTATTTGTATACGAAATTTCATCAAAATCCGTTCAGTACTTCCGGCGTAATTGACACACATACATGCAAACTTTCACATTTATAAAATAAGGAGGGGAGGATTCTATAATATTTTATAATAATTTATTTTAGTTTTAATAATATGTTATGTACCGTTATTCGCCTTGAAAATGAGCACAATCATTAATTAGCAAATATCCTTTTGTAGCGTACAAAATCAAGTATTCTTTGTTTATTAAAGACGATACGGTATTGTTTAATATTGATTTATGAAAATATACTTTAAACAATGGTAATACGGTTTAAAATGTCTTAGCAATTGTGTAAGAAAGAGATCAAGGGACGGAAAGGGATGCAGAATACTTAAGATTGTGTTTTAAGAAGTATGCTTGTGCTGAAAAGTGTCTATTATTTTATTTATTTCTTTATTTCTTTATTTCTTACTATTTAAATACGGTCTTATTCGTAATAATACAATGCAATATACTTTATTTGGTACCACAAGTACGAAATACAGGATATTTAAGATAAAATAAAATAACAATAATGTTGTCTGGTAGAGATAGCTTGCTGGATGGATAATCAGAGTTTAACCAAATTTCTACGGAACCATACAGACATTCCAATTTTTCGAATGAAAAATAATTTGCTGAATCGGCCCATCAGTAGCGGAGATATACGGTAGCATACATAAAAAATAAACAATACGGCGGAACCTCCATTTTTTCAAAGTCGGTTAAAAGTGAAGTACACGCAAGTTTCAATTCTGTACCTATTTATTCTATGTTATCAATGGGACATTACAATGTACTATCTTTTGTTTGTATTTCAAAAATTACGTAATATAATTCGCGTGTTACGCTTGTTGTAGACAAACAGATATTATCTGTTAGTCATTACGATAACGGAAAAATGATGATTAAGTAAGGGTTATATGCAGACGCTCTGGTTTTTAATTTTTTCGTTTGTTTGCTTGTTTTTAATTATTTTAGTATTTTTAGTACACCCTGTATGTAAAACAGTCCTTGTTCAAAGTGAAACAGATTTACCATCCATCCCATATACATGAAATTTCACATTTTATTTTAAAAATTATTTACGATATTATGTTTTAGTTTTCTTTTTATAATTGATGTTTAATGTTTGGATGAGAATATAGCATGTCTTTCCTATTAGTAATGCGGAATATTGTTAAGATGTATGATTTTATGTGTTTGTTACTCTTTCACGCAAAAACTACTGAGCGGATTTGGATGAAACTTGGCACATATATAAGTAAAGACTAAGGACCCAGAATAACACAGGCCAATCTTTAACCCAGAATTCCCATGGGATCAAAAGATTTTTTTTCTGTGACGCGGGTAAAACCGCGGAGCGTGACTAGTTATTCATAAGATCACAAAGATATACGTGCGACCCGATTGTTGCTGCGAGTGCACACATAAACAGATATTATCTCTTAGTCATCAACTCATCAGTAACGGAAAAATCATGGTTAAATGAGGCTTATATGGCGGTGATCTAGTTAAGCGCATTACAGAAATTATTAAAAAAAATATTTCAATACTTTATTTAAGCCTCAGCTAGAAATGATATGTTGTGTTTCAATAATTACAAAATAATTAACATTTTTTTAAAGAAGGAATTTTCTATGTACTTAATGTTAATTGATAAAAACATTTTTATAATTTTAAGTTATAACTAGGTTCTGTACATTTTACAAGGAGAATGCTTTTAAAAATATACTCAAATCATGATAAAACATAAGCCAACAAACTTAATATTTGCTAGTTATTATGTAAGACTCCATTCAAGATAATTATAATTATATCAAATTCGTTGTAATTAAGTCTCACTGCGTGCCGTAAATTGATTGAGTGGAAATCCAAATATATCGTATTAAAATGTTCGTGAGTCACTTTGTTTACAATCTTTATTAGTCATTCATTAAACCGTTTTCATTGTATTCAAAGGCGGCATGTAACCCAACCATAATACTTCACCAAGGTTCATCAATGGTGTAACTCAGTTTTTGCAAAACCATTGAAAGAAGTGTGTCGTGTGAAACTAATTAGTAGATAGATTGTTTTTAATATAGATAGATAAACTAAATTTTGTTTCAAAAATACAAACAGTTCTAAATATTTTTTTTTTATTGCAGTTTTCTTATATTTTTATAATACAGTGTATACTCTTTGTAAAGATTCACGACGGCTTGTTCAAATGATTTGACGTATTTTGTTCAAAACCATTGAAAGGATTGTCGTGTGAAAATGTTATTTTTAGTGCCAATGTCTAAACTAATGAGTAGTTAGATTGTCTAAAATTAGATAAATAGACTAAATTTTGTTTCAAAAATACAAATAATCCTATTTTTTAATTTCATTTCAGATTTTTTTAAAATATTCTTATAATATAGTGTAGTTAAAAAGCAAAAATATAAACAATCCTGTATATTTCACATTTTTTTATTGCAGATTTATTTAAATTTTCCTGTATAAAGTGTAGTGTAGTGACTATATTCATAAATAAAAAATAAAATGCGCCATGTAAACCAACCCTATAGATTCACGACGACTCGTTCAAATGATTTAACCTAGTCTGTGCAAAACCATTGTCGGGAGTGTGTAGTGTGAAAAATATTTATTTGTACCGAAATTATAAATAGTAGTGTTAAAAACCTATACTAGAAATACAAAAGATGAAGGATAAATAATTAATAATAATGTATCGAAAAAAAATTAAATCACTTATATAAATGTCAGTATTCTTCCATCTTATAGTATACTAGCTGATCCGCGCGGCTTCGCTCCTGTATCATAATGTTATATATATATATATATATATATATATATATAGCCTATAAAATATAGCCTATGTTACTCGTGGATAGTGTACCTTTCGGATGGCGAAAGAATTTTTAAAATCGGTCCCGTCATTTTTGAGCCTATCCATAACAAACAAAGAAACAAAGTTTTCCTCCTATAATATAAGTGTAGATTATGATAATACGACGTACAAATATTCCTAAACAAAGAAAAAATGCGCAATGTAAACCAACCCTAAACGTTTACAAAGGTTTGATCAAATCGTCGAGTTAGTTCGTGCAAAACCATCGTTGGAAGTGTGTCGTGTGAATGTTAGTGTCATGGAAGTGATGCTTTAGTGTCATAGTGTTTAGTGTTAAAAGTGTTAAAAGTGTAACGTTAGTGTAAGTGTACCGTAGAAATGTGAGTAAATAGTTGTAACATTTTATGAACTTTTTGAAGGTAGATTTGTACAAAAATGATTAAATTTTTGAAGGTATTTGAGAGTAATTTACTGATTAAATTTATCTACAATGTTATACAGAGGAAAGATTTTATTTTTTGTGTTTGAATAGAGTATGCTCCGAAACTACTGAACTTATTAGTGGAATCCTACAGTATCCCTGATGAAAATAGGTTATATAACATTATGCTACAGGAGCGAAACCGCACGCGACAGCTAGTCAGTTATAAACACAAATCTCTAGTGTATTAGTTAGTAGTAGTAGTAGCTAATTAGTTTAATTATCTTAACGAGATGAACCGATTTAGATGAATTTTTGTACAGAGATTGCTTTATGATAAAGGACATAGGATAGTTTTTAGGAAATGCCACAGAAAACTCTGTTTGCTTGTTTGTAATGAATAGGCTCAAAAATAATATTTTCTTACTTACTTACTTAGTCCCATGGCATTGAAACCCCATAGAATAGAATAGAAAAATATTTTCTATTCTATCTATTGCATTGCGAAGGTGTGGAAAGATACAGTATTCATATTATTGATTGTTGACGGGGTGTGTAGGAATTGTGACGCCATAACCTTCGATCCCTATATAAAAGGAGATTGGTTTATACAGGCTGTAGCTAAATATTTGCTGACATGTGAGTTTGGATCACGTACACACATAGCTCGACACCTCAGTCGCAATCAATTGCCATTTAATTATAATATTTACCGCTACAATTAAATAACTCAACTGTTCATCATACTCCTATACGTATATATGAAAGTTATGTGTTACCACCATAGTTATTCAAAAACTTAAAACTTATATTGAAAAAACGAAGAATAGACCATTGAAAGAGGTTATTAAAGTAGTTATTAAGACACGGGTCTTGATTTATATAAATCTAGCTGATCCGTGCGGCTTCGCTCCCGTAGCATAATTTTATACGTATAGCCCATAAAATACAGCCTATGTTACTCGTGGATTATGTAGCTTTCGAATGGTGATTTTTAAAATCGGTCCAGTAGTTTTTAAGCCTATTCATAACAAACAAACTATAGTATTATGTTACGGGAGCGATGCCGCGGGGAACAACTAGTTTAATTTTAATTTTATGATTCACGTAATACAGTTTCCTCCGTTATAGTTCAATTAAAATGAATAGTATAGCTTTTTTGTGCGGAAAGTAGTCATTCTATGGTACTGTGAATTTAACGGTATATTTCTATTGTCCATTAGGTTTATTGTGTTTTTTTTTTATGATGAATGATTCGTATTTTTGTTAGAAATATCACAATAATATTTTTTTGGTTTTATACCAAGGAATCTTACCTAACACCTTTGGTAAGTCTATGCTTGGGTGTTTAGGTATGCTTGTGTGGCAAAGGGTTAGTAAACGTGTGTCGCCACTCCATTTCTACCCGTGGGTGTCGTAAGAGGCGACAGAGAGTAATTCTGCTGCATAACATCTCTAGCAATATAAGAGTGGGAGCCGAGCATTGCTCGATTGAGTGAAGCTCTCACCGGTGTAATTAGCATCCCCCAGCAGTATTGCACTGTATTTCGTACGGTGAGCGAGGACCTGCGGAGGCCTGTCTTCTCATTCCTTTTCCATCCTGTTCTATTTCTCTCCCAATTTCCCATCATTAATCATATCTTTATCTCCTCCCCTTCCTTCAAGCCAACAAGACATCTACGACTCTTTGACGTTGTAGATGTTCATGGGCTGCGGTCAGTCACTTAACATCAGATGAATCCCGTGCTCCGCTTGCTTGCCCTAACATAAAAAGTAGCCCTATGCTACTATTTTGTCCACTTTTCTAGTAAAATACCAACTGAGTTTGCTCTGATTTGGCAATCTTTTTATATTATAGGTATTTATTTTGTTTTTTTTTGTTTATACCTTATGTTTGATGTTGTTTTTTTTTGCCAATAACTATTTTTTCTTTTCTTAATATATCAGCAAATTTTCCACTTGACCATCATTAAAGTTGATAGTTCCATAAAAACCCCATGAACGTTCGCCCCACCTCTAAACAAACCATGACTCATGGTAATCAAGTATAAATAGATTTTTATCTAACCATGCGATGTTTTAGCGAAATTGGACTGAAATTGATCACGCCCCTGCAATTTTCTATAATTTGCGAATATAATTTGACGACCCGATTGGCGCAGTGGATACAGCAATGGTCTATTGCGCCGAGGGTGTGGGTTCGATCCCCACGAGTAGAAATTATGATGCGATGAACATTGTAATTTTGTTCTGTCTGGGGTTAATTTATCTATAGTATGCCGCCTATTGTTTTCATTTTATTTCTGTGTTTTTATTTCCTTTCATTTGTGTGTGCAATAAAGTTATTTTTATTCATTTTATTATGTTTACAAAAAAAATATGTTTAAGTATGTCTATCAATTATCTAGTTTCCATAGTCCAAGCTTTGCTTAGTTTGCGACTAGATGGCGTTGTGTTAAATATCCAGGAATTTATTTATATTCTTCCATTTCTCAGCAATTCCATAGAAAATAATTAAAATGTAATAAAAACCTTTTTATCAAAATAATAGCAAGTAATATAAATCTACTTGTTAAATAAAATACTTTCTATAGGATTTTAAACGCGGTTGAAATCCTTTAAAGAGTTTTTTATTTAACATGGAAAGTACTCGCGAGAAACAAACACAAGATTATACTATAATTCTACTTTTGAAGTGCCGCCAGATAAATAAAAATTTGGTACATTTTTTCAAATTAACTTGTGACCTTTTGTTAAGGCATTCGTATATAAAATTATAATGACGAAATGCCTAATTGCGTCTTGTCTAATTATAATTATCGGATGTAACACCAATAAACAAATTATTGCAATTAAGATAAACTCAATTTCTTTGTGATTCGGCGTCCATCTGTCTGACCGAACTGTGTTCATTTTGGTGTTTATCGTTTATTTAGTGTTGTGTACATATCGATAATTTTGAGGGTGTCGAATTTTATCGAAAATTCTATAAGTTGTAGTGGCTTTTCTTCAATTAAATATGTATAAAATAAGGCTCCCATATTCATCCAGTGTAATCTAGCTAATAACCTAGCTGTATACGAAATTTTATCAAAATGCGTTTAGTATATTTGGTGTGATTGACACACACACACATTTATAATATTGGTAGATAGTAGAAGTAGAATTCCTTTAATCTCTATATTTTTTTTCGAAAATAAAATTATATCAAAAGTTAATATCGCCTGTAATAAATTTAGTTTTTTTTTTCAATGAAAATAAGATCACCCCATATTCTAATTGTGTGTAGTTTTTTAATTATAATAATTATAAATCTTTCTATCTAATATCAAAACATTATAATGTACAGGAAAAACTGTCTCAGAAGTAAAGTAAACTATTAACTACAAATCTTAAGTAGGCCAAATTTTATTAACCAAACATATCCAGATCTCATTCAGGTTTTGAAGATAGGGGGGGTCAAAAAGGTGGATGTTTTTCCGAGGATGTACCCTTCTAGTGCGGGTCCGACTCGCACTTGGCGGATTTTTTATCTATACTAATATTATAAATGAGAAATTTTCTTTGTTCGTATTGAACAGGCTCCGAAACTACAGGACCGATTTGGATGAAATTTTGTACCGAGTTTCTCTGAAACATAGGATAGTTTATATCCCGGAAATCCTACGGAAACTGGATATATACGCGAGTGAAACCGCGGAGCTAGTATGTGATTTTATTTTATGAATGTTTTTATTATTATAAACTTAATTTTTTTAGTGCAGTGCAGTGTAATTACTTATTTACTTTTGTTTGTTAAAGTTACAATTTCATTAAACGTTTAAAAAGATAGTGAGGTTAAAAAACATTGAACATAAAATTATTTTGAACACAATCTCAATGATATAAAAATAAGCGAATGCAAAAATTCTACATCTGAAGGGACTGAGGTCGTAACAAGTATGCACCAAGGTTAGATAATGTGTTTTTAATTTTGTACATTATGTTTGTTTTGTTTGCAGTTGTAATTATAGTTTTAATTATTTTGACATTGCTGAATATGTTACGTATGGAATGAGAGGTTTTTAAATGAGTAGCGTTTTTTTTCTGAAACGGTAGTAAATAAAATATTTACAGTCTTAATAATTATAGAGGTAACTTAAAAAATGACTATTCATAAGTACTTTGTAAAAAGTTTACATGAATAAAAATACTTTCTATTCTATTCTATCTAACTAATATTATAAAGAGGAAAACTTTGTTTGTTTGGTTGTAATAGTTTAAAAAACTTACAACCGATTTAAAAAATATTTCACCATTCCAAAGCTACATTATCCACGAGTAACATGGGGTATATTTTTAGTGTGTAAATGTAAATATACATTGACTTTGAAAAGACGGTATCAGGATATTACATTGTATTTTATTAAGTGTAAGAAAATAAACAACTTTTATTTTTAACCGACTTTCAAAAAAGGATTGCCTTTATCTATTTTCAATTTAACGAAATTTTGCACCGACTTTGTATAGATTTCCACAAAAATAAAATAAAAGTCATTTTCTATTTTTCGAGCGAGGAAGTCGCTTCTATTTTTTGGCAAAAACTTATTATAATTACACTATCTTCGTGAATGACAAAGCGCAGTTAATTATCGCAACAATTTGGTCTCAAAACGGTTTGACGTAAACCAATTAAATGGAAACTATTATCGGGTCGATCCTTTTGATGTTGTTTACTAAATAGAATATGCAATCAATAAGTCAACATTATCGAGTGTCTACAATCAGTCAAAGATTCTTCCGCTATAGGGAGTGCGGTTTTATTGTTAACGATACTATGAGTTCTCACAACGCTGAACCTACTCCTACCTAAAAGGCCGGCAACACATTCGCGAGGCTTCTGGCATTGCGGGTGCTTATGGGCGGCGGTGATCACTCAT
>LQNK01003082.1:84830-95570 GCA_001586405.1 Phoebis sennae | reverse complement strand
CTAAAAATCATTGTTTTGAGTTTAGAATCACAAATGAAACACGAAACACAATTTTTTTCTTGAAAATATTAAATGTACAGACACGGCTAGTCTACGATTTTATTATATGTATAGATTGCCAAAGTTTGTATGTGTTTCAATCACGTCGCAAGTACTGAACGGATGTTGATGAAATTTTTGGCTATTTATATGATTAGGTAAATACGATCCATTTTATTTATTACAGACACCGAATTTTACGCGAGCAAATTCGCGGCCATAAACTAGTATATCACAAAGAGATTATAATTGTTTGTTCGTGATATAATACAAAATATTAATATAATTACAAAAAAAAAGCTTGATCCTGACGCATTTCACTCGAGTTCATGAAATCGGTTCAAGGCATTTTGACTATTTTTTGCTAGAAAGTGATTAATATAATCGTGATTTTTTTGAAAAACTCGCATCAATTTAATGAAATTAATTAAGGAGTGATCCTTAAATCCATTTTAATTAAACCATTAAATGAATCCTTATTTCTATTAATCTCACTTATAAGTTATATATTGTATATTTAGATGTTTGGATGTTTGTGTGTCAATCGCGCCGCAACTACAGGACAGATTTTGATGAAATTTCGTGCACCGATAAAAGAGTTAATGTAATGGAATTGGACAAAAAAAACAACTTTTTGCCCAAAAATAGAACCGCTTTACTCACACTAAAAAGTAGAATACATATAATAGTTTTTCCTTTTTTTGTAATCTTTATTTTGAGCTTATTATTCGAGCATGGTGATAATGTCGCTCGAATACAAGCCAAAGTAACAATTACAAAATGGAATTTATACACAAAAACTTAATTATAATTAAATAACGGCTTTTTAGCTACGTTCAAATAGTAGGAGCCTGTACAGTGCCCTATCTGTTGTGGAAGATGGATCAGCTAAGACACAGACATCACTTGCAAGTTCCCACTTCAGCAACATTTTTTGTTGAAATCTTTACAAAGTCAGTGTAAAAAAAATTTTAAATTTAGAAAAGGTAAAGGCACCGACGTATCAGTCGAATTGAGAACCTTATCCTTTTTTTGAAAGTCGAATAAAATGGTTTTTCTTCATACAAAGGTGATATCTTTCCTACTACATACTTCAATTTGTCAGATTATTTTTATAACTTTTATTTAAGTGATAGCATGTAATACATATAAAACATTTAATTAATAAGTTTTTTTATACTTATCCTGTATTTTTGAAGACAGTATATCTATACTTTTATTTTATCTTATTTAATCACGTTTTGTTTAAATAAGGACGGAAACGGATCCGCAATAATTCAGTAATCTTAGCGTCTACATAATAGTCACAGATAAGAGAATAAAAGGCAAAAAGGAGAATGAAGTGCGAAAACTCGAGTGACGCCGAAAATCAAATACAAAATTCAAAAGCAAATACAAAAACGTTTGTCTAGTTTATATTTTCATTAAAAAATGCAGTCTTGTGTTTTTATAACATTGTCAAAGTTGTTCCTAAAAGCAAGAATAAGAAGTTGAATTATCCATTCACATGTAACAAAACATTATATTACAGCCTGATTGTTATATTATATCAACCATTTCGGCGCACAATGCATGAATTAAAAATAACATTGAATTTTGATTGAACTTAGAATGCAAGTATAAATTCGACATAGTCAGAAAATACTGTTCTACTCCTCTCCCAGTATCTCACTATTAACCATCTTCTTTATCCCCTTCCTTCAAGCCGGCAAGGCATTTGCGACACTTTGATGTTGTAGATGTTCTTAGGCTGCGGTCAGTCACTTAACATCAGGTGATCAGTTTTATTATAAAAATTAAGGGGGTTAATCAAGGTCAAGTTTGTTCATAGTAAAAGGTTATTTTCAACATTAATTGTAAATAGATACTATTGGGAAATTGGTTAAGTGCGTTTCAACGTTATATGAAACTGATAATATTCGTCACATGTTGTACCACGCTCCGACGTCACGAGGTACATACTGATATCTAATATTGTTAAATGTACTGATTATACACCTATTTAATTATACTCATATTTCATGTATTATAAATATGAAATTTGTCAAAAATTGGTGTTATCAGAATTTTTGCAAGATAGGATGAACAAGACAACGTATAGTGCAGAATGGACTTGCACGTTATTTACGTGAGTTACGACGTGAATAAAATACGATGCAACTTCCTTTTTAACCGACTTTGAAAAAAAAGGAGGTTATCAATTCGACCGCACTTTTTTATGTATGTTACCGCATATCCCCGGCATTTATGGACCGATTTTGAAAATTCTTTTTGCATTCGAAAGAGTAGAGTTCATGTGTGGTCCCATAGAAATTTGGTTCAAGTCTGATCATCCATCTGGAAGATATTCCAGGGAACTCCTCGAAAATCAACGGAATGAGCTCTGCGGTTAAGGTTAAATGATGTATATATCAACTGAATTGTGACTAGATGATGTAATTACGCTTCACAGGACACTAAAAAGAGAAAAATAAAAGTCGGTTCTATTTTTTGGCGAAAATTTTTATTAGGGTTACGTATCTAAAAGGTAAAAATGGTACCGTATTACTAAGCCGCTGATTCTTCCTTCTATCTTTCAGTCTGTCTGTCACTAGGGTACTGATTCACAAATCCGATTGGGGTCGGAACGAAGACGTTTCTGTCGAATTTTGTATGAATCTTGTTCCGATTTTCGATACTTTCCGATCGGATTCGCATTTGTGAATAGGGAGCTAGACTGTATCTTAGAAACCTGATGTTTTCACAAATCGTGTATTACCGTATCCGTTATAACAATACTAAAAATTAAATAAAAATTAAGTATGAAAGAGGCGGTAGGTTTTGTACGGAAATTTTTAAATATATCAGTCATGATAAAATATTTAACCATGAAAAATAGCATAATAAATGCATTAACTTGAAAATTTTGTTTCCTCAAGTGAACGAAAATTTCCCATATTTTTTAAATGCCTACTAATAACGCAGTCTAAAGAATATAAACAGTCGTTGCACGAAACTGTCACATAGATATTAGACAGCATCCCAGATCTCCTTCGGGGGTGACGATAATTTATCTGTGTAAAATCTAAAAGAGTATCGTCGATATGTATTGTAACATATTGCATTGTAAATGTTACCTTACACAAAACAAAGGTTATTTCTTATAATGCGAAGCATGACACACCCTTTCAAAAGCCATGATTTTTACTTCCCAGTGTGTACAGAATTTGTCACAACCCTAATTTTTCAAACGTCAAAAATCTTACAACGAAGTCTGAATAACACTGTGCTAATTGCAACTACTCGAGTTTCTTGCAGGTTCTTCTCGATAGAGACAGCCTTCCGAATCGGTGGTAAATAAAAATGTATTAATTATGTAACGTTCTAAAAGCGCCTCGAAATAGGCCAATTTGGAAAAAAACGTTTTGACATTGACTCAGACTTAATAATTTGATATAGTTGTTAGTTGTTACTCAGTTTCCATAGCAGCCGTTGCTACGGAAAGCTATGGTTACCAAGCTTGGCAGCTATGAACCAATCTTCATTGATTTTTTTCTGAATGGAAAAATATGATTATATCATCTTTATTACCACACGTGGAAGCCCTAATTACATAATACATTGTTTTTATTTGGTTTAAGAACTAATTACGCAACGCAATTAAATATCTTAAAATAGATAATTGCAAAATAAGATATCTATAAATACACGAGTAAATCTAGTGTTTCTATTGCGTTATTTATTAAGGAGAATGTACAATTTTATTGCGAGTTATATTGGAATATGTACTTGTCATTGTTCTAAGCAATTATGTCTGTCTTTTCACGCCTTAACCACCACCGATTCGGATGAAATTTTTCTACTGATACAGTTAGAAGCCCAAGAAAGGACATAGGATTTTTATCCCGTAAATCCCACGATAACGGGAAATATATGTATATAAATATATGATTTGTTGGGTTTCAATCAAATATTAGTACGAAATTTAATCCAAATTGGATCAGTGGCTAAGGCGTGAAGAAGAGACAGACATACATATAGAGTTTCGCATTTCTTAGTAACGATTTATTTGGAAATTTTTGGGAAAATTTTAATTCCTATCAAAAACAAATTAGTTTAATTTGAGTAAAATTGTCCATCTACTCTATTAAGAGTACGTTCCCTTAAGCATTACAAATCATAATGAATAGGTAGCTTAGCACAGATGTCGGCTAGCAACCGCTTTGCAGACGGAGTGCTTGGTCAGAGGAAATAAGCAAATAAACTCACAAATCAGCAATCTTATACACGCGTAACACAGATTTAGTATTAGCGGGTTACTCATCGACTGTGTTGCCAGGCTCGAATGTATCTATCAAGTTTAAGGAAATTTAACTTTTATAATTGTTGGGAAAATAAATGGTGTTGTTTTTTGTCTTTTATGTTGTTTGTTCCCATTGTATTTATTACGTGTATTGATTTTCATTTATATATAATCAATTTTATTAAAGTAAATCAATGATATATTGTTCTTTAGAAATGCATTTTTATAAATCAAAATAAACTGGGTTTTCAATGGTTATCAATTCGTGACTTATGTTTTTTTATTGTTTTAATGTTGCTCATAAACTGGTGTTGCCATATTTGTTATATTGTTTTTATAAATATTCAAATGCAAATGCTATGTTGTAATAATAGCCAATATGCAACACTTTATATACAGTTACAAGTAATTAATTCTTTATTTCTAATTTATAAAGGTTTATATTTTCGGGAAAATTCTCCCCACATTCAGGGTAATTTCTCCCCAGCACTGGCAACCCTCATCAAGTTCGCATAAGCACCTGCTCCCAGACGCGTGGTAAGCATTACCGGCGCCTATAGATTAGGTTACAGTTATATAATCTACTACTTGTGTTAATTATTAACAAGTAGCTGTTATTTGACACTGTGAACTTTTGCATTGTACCTGTCTTACTATAGCCTCCGATTGACGTCGGTAATGGTGGCCAATCTCAAAAGAGACATGACAAGTACGCAGAAGATATTAAAGTGCACAATGCACGCAAACACAGGTGCATTCTCTATTTCTTTACTCTCATAATCGGATGGGACGGCATATCGACACGAACGGAGAGATCAGGTGCAGGACCGACGACTTTACGTGCTCTCTGAGGCTCGGGGACGCGTCTTTTAGTACTCCTTTACAACCCTTCTTTTTCAATTGTATTTATATAACAACATCTATCTTATTCATGTTTATGCAAATATGCATATTTCATTCCTTTAAAATATGCTTCTAAAAAACTAAAGACAGCGTGAAAGAAATCACTGTCTAGTAATAAGGCCGCTTTCTGTACTATACTCCTTCTTTTAATGTGCTCATCTGTCTATTGTTTCGTTTAGTGTTATAAAGAGTTGATAAATGAAATTTTGAATATCTTAGCAGTTTATGGGGTGGCCGTGGGTGGTTTTATTTACCAAAACACCAGCTAAAAACCCGAGGATATTGGTTAGCAACTAACAATTTCATAGAAAAAATATTTACATCAGAAGACAAGTTGGACTACAGATAAAAAATATTAAAACTGTTATATTATAATGCGACTGTTATACACAATAATCATAATTAGTAATATATACTTAAGCACATAAACCGATTAATTAGTAAATTTTTTGCTCAAAAATCGCCATTTAAAATCAAATTAACGTTTGTCGATGAATGTCATATTTTTGTATAATTATAATTTATATACCAGTAATTTTTTATCTTTCATTAACTACCTATAACGAATTCAATAGAGTCGCTATGATGCTCACGAATAATTATGAGTCTCGTTAAAATTTAATTATTAGATATTAAATAATCACCTCTTTACACGTGTCTTATGATTTACTCGCTGTTTCGCGCGGTTTCGCTCCCGTAGTATAATGATACGTAGCTTATAAAATAGGTTACGTGAAGAATGAAGATGCATCTAATGGTAAATTTTTGAAATCAGTCAAGTACTTTTATGTGAAAAAATTACAAACATACATACATTTATTTATAGTGCAATATTTTTACGTAGCAAAGATGAATAGAAAATATAGAGAAAAGAGAGAAAGAAAATAACAAAAATAAAACATAAAATAACGCTTATAATTACAATGAATAACAAAAATATTTTTAAGAGACACTGATTTTGGAGAACCTAGACCCCGTAGAAAATCGGAGTGCATGTCAAATAATTTTATTATAACCTCTGAGTTCTCTATTAAAATATACTTATATACCTAAGGGTAAGATAGGGACCCTGTTACTAAGCCTCCACTGTCTGTCTGTCTATCAGCAAAATGTACTTAATAAACTGTGATTAAATACAGTTACTACAGTACAGTGTGATTACTAGTAAAATAAATCAACAGGTATTGTTGATAAACATAAAAATCACATTTCATCAACGTATAACTTATATTGTATACTTGAATTATGCATAATGTATGTAATTGAAAACACCATATTATTTCGCGGTGCAGCTAATTGATAAAAGGAAAACTTCGATCTCTTATTATATGTTATTTAGAAAATTATGCCCGGGGTTTTTACTTTGTTAAGGGGAATCTTATTGCATTTTTTTTTCAGATGTCTTATAATTTTTAAGTTACTCACTTCCAGACGCTTAAGTCCAGATTAAGTTCGTCTTCTTCGCAGCCTGTACCATATGCATCTCCTACAAACTATGTATTCATGTTACCGTTACATCAAAGTATTTCTTCATAACTTCACACTAAATTCAGAAAATAATATTATCATCTAATCCAGTTAATTGCCATTAATAAATTGCTATTTGTGTACGAAATTACATCAAAATCTTTCCAGTAGTTGAGGCGTGACTGACACACAACCAACCAATAAAGAAAGAAGAAAGAAAGAAAGAAATATTTCTTCAATACTACACAGAACAGCTCGTACTTGAAGGAAATAATGTGACGTGGAAAAAAGGGCAGCTGCTCAGCGTATGCTGCTCCTGCTTCAGTCGCAGCGCTGATTTTCAGCAGCTCATGGCAAAGTGATGATTGGTAAAGTTAAAATGGGTAAACAAAAAACTTATTAAAAACTTATAACAAAAAACTTATTAAATAAATAAAACATCCAAAATTTTACACTTGTAGTATTAGTAGGATTACATGCAATCTTGACTCTAAAAACCAGCTTCGCTCTATGATGGGAAGGAAAGAGTATCGTACAATATACACATTTGTAGATCCGGCTACCGAACCAAACTTTAAGATGACCTCACAATCTCATCGAAAATCTATGAATCTGTACCACAAGTCTAGTTAGTGGACCGTTATACAAAAATCCGCAATGATCCTCAAAAATGAATCAATTTACATATCAAACAAGTTCAGATATTACATAACCCTTAACATAGTAACTTGCGTGCGAATCAACGTGACGGCCAAACGTGCTTCATATTATACCAAATAGTTTATTATCTTTAGCAAATTAACGACTATTATATACGGGGAATAATCTGCGAAATGGCTATTTATAAATATTTAACGTTTTTATAACGATAAAAGAGATATTAAGATTCTTATTGATGACAGATATGCCAAGGGGACAACGGTTGAAGATGGGACCTCTTTGTATGTGTGACAAATTTTGTGTTTATACACGGAAGTTTTGATTTATGTGTGGGTGTGTGGTCTTTGGAAAACTAAATTATACGTTCGAATGTGGAAAACTTCATACAAGTTGATAATTTTTGCATTTTGAAAGAAAATAGGAATTTTGTTTATAAGATGTTTTCTGTCTTCTCTTTATCTCATCGAGTCAGTTTATTCAACATTTTTTTTTTTCAGAAAAAACGTCCATAGATATTAGGCTATAATTTTATGATATATTGGGTTTATACTTATTTTTTACCACGAAAACTGAACTATGTATCGTCCGTCACTATTAAATATATACTTTACATAATTATGAGTAATTTGAACATTCCTTCAACAGTTATTAAAGCAATTATAATTCTGAAATCATTTTTCTTTAGGTTTAAATACATTGTAATAACATACTCGTATAAGCATAGAGTAATTATTTTTACAGTGCAGCCCTAAGAAAGGAAGTTTTAAAAAAGGAAGGAAGTGGTGTTTGTACACCACCTTGCCTCGGAGAGCACTCAATGCCGGATACCCACGTAGCGACGGTTAGAATACGTGTGTCGCCACCCCATTTCTACCCGTGGGTGTCGTAAGAGGCGACAAAGGATAATTCTACTGCACACCATCTTCAGCAATAAGAGAGTGGGAGCCGAGCATTGCACTATTGAGCCAAGCTCGCGCAGGTGTAATTACCACCCCCAACAGAAGACCGGCGTGAAGCAGTATTGCACTGTGTTTCGTAGGGTGAGCTGGTGCCCGAAAGGCTTGTATTTCCATCCCATCCTGTTCTATTCCTCTCTCAACTTCCTATCACTAATCCTCTTCTTACCCCCTCCCCCTCCTCCATGCCGACAAGGCATCTGCGACACTCCTATGTTGTAGATGTTCATGGGCTGCGGTCAGTCACTTAACATCAGGCGAACCGCATGCCCCGCTTGCTAGTTTTAACATAACATAAAAAAATATCTCCAGCAATAAAAGAGTGGGAACCTAGTATTGCACGATTGAGCCAAGCTCGCAACGGTGAAATCCAAACAACACAACATTCAAACGGACGAACATTCAAACTTACATATTAGTACAAAAACGAAAAACTTTTCTATATAAAAACCATATTTTAAGTAGAATGATGTAATGGTGAAGCAACTTATTCTTAACAAAGATCGATGTAAAGTAATTAGTGTAAAGTTATTATGGCAAAAAGTATCCATCTTTTTACTCATTTTCAAATATTTTTTCATATACTTCATATATAATTAGTTAGTTAGTAATATTTCTTTATAGGGTATTTAATATTTATACCTTTCCTAATCTTTTTCGGTTGTCTGGAAGAGATCGCTTTACGCGATAAGACCGCCAATTGTACTCACTTCTATAGCTATACCTTTTCTTATAGTATCCTTTTTTTGAGCAATAAAGAATTATTCATTCATTCATTCATTCAATATAGTAATATATCTTTATATATATTCTATTTTATGCATTAGATATTTTACCGTTAGTTAGAAGTAATTGTAAATTCGTGTTGAAACAATTTTAGGTTATCATCTTTCTTTTCAAATATCACTTGTCAATTGACAAAGTTCAATATAAGAAATAGCTACGTTCAGTATTTGCATTGATTAGTAACATTTCCGCCATGGTGGTAGAACCTTTTGATGACGTCACGGACCAGCTACCCTCAGTTAGGAAATAGTCATATAACCTGTGATTTGTGATCAACTGATCAGTTATTGGCCAGTTGTGTAGAATTATAGTACACTAGCTGCGCACCAGGGCTTCGCTCCCGTGGGAATATCGGGATGATATATAGCCTATAGCCTTCCTCGATAAATGGGCTATCTAATCCTAAAAGAATTTTTCAAATCGGACCAGTAGTTTCTGAGATTAGCGCGTTCAAACAAACAAACAAACAAACTCTTCAGCTTTATAATATTAGTATAGATTTAAATTACGAATGATATAATAAATATTCAATGACAACGTCGTCTTTTGAAAATCAGTACATAGTTGAATTCACAACTCTTTATTTTCGAGTGCTTACCTATGATATGATACTTTCATTTTATATTTTTATTTGCAGAATAATTCGTGCATTTTTAAATACATACGGAGGCTTTTTATATCTTTCTATCGTAACCAAGGGAGTGTGGATATAAATTTTCCGTTTGAAATCTCAAAATTAGCGTGCGAGTAACATATCTATAGTCATATAATATCATTGTACATAGCCGACAAAATAGAAACAATAAGTAATATAATATTTAGTATAAATGTACATCCTACTATGTGTTAAGTTTGTAACAAGTTATGTAATGAAATCTCTTTGTTTTAAAAGCAATTAAAATTCAGTTAATTATTTTCGCTGTTGTCGAAATACATTGTATTAATATCTAAATGAATGGTTTTTAGATAAAATTTTTGTAATAACATTATTTTTTGAGAATAATAATTCGTTTGATATTCTTTAAATCTTTATTTGGCAAACTTATAGAGAGTCTATCTTGGAACCCGGGGTGCTGACTGTTCGGATGGCCGCGGTATTGTTGGAGGGACTCTGTGGAGACCTTTTTTTTACGAGGGGAAATGCCTTCGCATACCCGGCCGTCTGGGGACGACCGGGTTATGTCGGACTTGCACCGACTAAAACCCCTCGATGTTCCTTCACACACCTTGTGGGGGGCTCACGGGCACGCCGTAGCATTCTTCCGCGAACCCCCCGGTGTCGGCCGCTTTTCGCGGCCCCTCCGCGACAGCAGGATGGAAGGAGCTGTGTCTATCCTGCGCTCCTCCTCGTCGTGGTCTTCCCGGAACATATGGGAGACCACAACCGCCGCAGAGGCTCTATTTGGTGGAGCAGTGTGAATTCTGTGGAGGTAGACCTGCATCAGCTCCAAGCTGCTGACTGATAGGGAGGTGACACAATACCGGGACCGATGGGTTCTCTGTGTTCTGTATCCAAGGCTCATTTTGACCTTACCCAATTTTTAATTTGTAATTACCAAAAAATATAATTTATTGTTTCACACTTGTACAGTAAGGCTGTTTATTTTTCTTTACTTTTGGCCATAAGTGAGTCTTGGCCATTTTCAT
>LQNK01003082.1:71394-84710 GCA_001586405.1 Phoebis sennae | reverse complement strand
TCTATGTGTTGTGAATATCTTTTGTACAATAAAGTGTTATAAATAAATAAATAAATAAATCATGCTACAAGAGCGAAGCGAGGAACAGCTAGTCTTACTGTATCATCCGCGTAAATTCTTATCTCTTAGTCTTATCTCTCTGAGATTAAAAGTTTCATTACAATCGGTTCAGTAGTTTTTGCGCGAAAGACAACACACATCCATACTCACAAACTCGCATTAATAATAAGATTATGTAAATCTGAAAATCAGAAATAAAATTAAGTCCTATCAAGAATCTATGTAAACAGGCCATTGAAATAACCCCATTTAAAACTTATATTTGCACCATATACTAAATTAATTATTATACGAAATATTAAACGATATAATTAATTAAGTAATAAAGAAAAATAAACAGCCTTACCGTACAAGTGTGAAACAATAAATTATATTTATTTGGTAATTACAAATAATAAATTGGGTAAGGCCAAAGAGCGATGTACGTTGAAATGTGGCCTTGTCACTCGCGGTGATGATAGCGTATTTGAAACTCAATAATTTTCTTACCCGAACGTTATATGGGCCTCGATTTATTTCGGTTATGTTAATTGTAAAAAAATTGTTTAAAGTGTCAACTTAAATAGTGTACTAAGATCAATTCTTATTTTCCGAAAGCCTTTTTAAGGCTTGGATGATGCTACTTATAATTCAAAATTCAAATAAATGTTTTAAAACTTAAAAAAAAATATTCATTATATTTTATCGTCACATTGTGTATTATTGTGGGGTTAAATAAATTAATTTGTCTTTGTCTTTGATCGCCTAAAATCAAGATAAACTTCCTTAAAACGCTGTTTAAGAATTTTTTCTCCTAAAGAATAAATATAATATGATTAATATCTTTGACTTTAATAATGATACATATTTACTCAAACAAAACAAAAAATTGTAACAAGACATAATATAATATAATACGATTAGTATGTCTATTAAGTTAAGTAAAATGTAAGAAAGGAAAAACTAGTTATGTTCCACCATCTTGTAAACTATAACGTGCTACTTAACCAGTCCTGCAATACGATGAGTTTTTACGGAATACTTATTATTATTTTTTTATTTCACTTGATCAACAATACAATATAAAACGGATAAGCGTAAATGGCTTGATTTATTTTGTACTCTGTAACTGGATTTGTTGTACGTTATTTTCCATTCTTGGTTCTTCTCAAAAGAGAAAATGAAACGATTTGAATTTGAATGGCGTATGTATTAAATGACAATATTATTTAACGCTTGTAGAATTGATGTTTTTATTCGAACATTTCCTGAATAAAAAAAAATATGAACAACATAATTTTTATAAGATTCAAATGTGAAATCGTTACAACGAATACGTTGTTTCCCACTGCACTGGCGTGCGAGTCAATAACTCATTTATAAAATCAATATTAGTGTTGTGTAATAGCCCTATGGTTTAGTGGTTGAACTTGATCTTTTTATTTACTTTTTCATGACTAACGACCCGCCCCGGCTAATATTATAAAGTTGAAGAGTTTGTTTGTTTGAACGCGCTAATCTTAGGAACTACTGGACCGATTTGAAAATGTTTTTTAGTGTTAGCCCATTTATCGAGGAAGGCTATAGGCTATATATCGTCCCAATATTCCCACGGAAGCGAAGCCCTGGGGCGCAGCTAGTGTATGTTATATACAGCGTGTGGCTTGTTAATAATATGGCACCTTCAGATAGGGGACGGTATGACGGTTTAGAAAAATATATTTCATGTCAAGTAAAAGTCCCTTGGTTTTAGATACTCCCTTTGGAATCTTAATGAAGTAAGCAAGTTTTTTTTTTAATTTGGTGCATACATTAAAAAAAAATAAAAATAATGCAAATCAAAAAAATCACAGATAGGCGTAAAAGATTAAGTTAAACCTTTTTAAGTATTGCTGCATACTTTTTAATGATAATGTAGCCTTCTCTTGACCTCTGGCTCCCTATTCACAAATGCGAATCCGATCGGAAAGTATCGAAAATCGGAACAAGATTCATACAAATTTCGATGGAAACGTCTTCGATTTTGAATTTTGAATATATATCGATTGCAAGGCATCATACAACTTTTCAGCTTGCCTCAAACACCTCCCAAAAAACGTCCTCTCTAACTAGCTCTCGGATGATTAAGAGCTTCATAAAGTCACAAAATAGGTACAGAAGTGAAATCAGTACCGATCCTTACGTTTTCGTACCTATATACTTGTTTTTACTCAGTTTACATACCTTTTAGCGCAGAGTAACAACTTACTTTCGCCGTACCGTTTCGTACATATTGGAGACTACTTTTTTACTTTATGCTGAGGGCATTTCCTTTTTATTAAAGGTGTTATTGTAATTGTAATAAGTATAATTAAATAATTTTAAGCCATGAAATGTACCCTTAATATCTTTAGTGTCCACAATTTTAACATGTACATTGAAACAGTTTTCAATAAAGATTTATTTTATTATTATTAAATATTAATGAATAAAGATTTTTCTTTCTGTCTTTCTTAATATGTAGTTGTTTCACCTATGTCAAAGTGTGCTATATTAACATTATAGGCTATTCGGAAGTAGGTTACGCAAATAGGACCTGACCTGTGGGCAATTATGTCAAGGTGTGCCTATCATTGATTAATTGGGTCTCTGATGAGGCTGTAAGACTTAAATAGGTGCATAAATGTGCCTGAAGGGCAGTGTACACATAAAAGTTTCTATGATGATGTTTCAAGTTGCACTAGCTGAACCCCGCGGCTTCGCTCCCGTAGCACAATATTGTAAACAATATAGCATATAAAATATTAGCCTATGTTACTCGTGGATAATTTAGCAGTAGTTGAGTCTATTCATTACAACCAAACAAACAAACAAAGTTTTCCTCTTTATAATATTAGTCTAGATATAATTATGTTGTGGACCAAATAATCAATGTATCAATATACATATTAACCGGGCATTGTTAAAAAAATAAATGAAAATATAAATTAATATATTAAACATTATACATAATGTCAATCACCTATTAGGCGGAATAACAAAATACGATGTTTAATTACTGTTTTCTTTGTTTTTCACAATTTTAATTCTTTAAAAACGCAAATAAGAATCACGAAAGAATGAACGAAACTGTAACTATAAAAAACTCATATCGATTCGATCATAATCAAATCAATGAAAAACTAAACAATAACCCTTTCCTTCCCTGCACCCCGTTCAATATAGATCTATTATTAATTTACCCAATAGTAAAATAGCAATATTCATAATGACCAGACAAGGTGATAAATAAAGAAATTTTTATAAAAATTAATTATAATAATGCCTTATTATAATACCTATTAAAGTTCTGATGTGTTTTTCAGTTTTACACATTTTAATAGAATAGCAGCTTATTTTATAAGCAATCATTAGTTAAAAACTTGAAATACTATCGAGCGGTATAAAATGAATGAACACTTTATACAACTGTTACTGTTCTATGCTATCCTGGTACCCCACGTTTTTGTTTGCAGGCTGCGCCTACAACAAATGGAAATGCAAAAAAAAAAGAAACAGCAGAAATCTTTTAATTATTGGAATGAAAATTACAGCTTAGTATCATTTAAAAATTGAAAAGTTTGGCATTATACGTTATAAGTTCGATGCAGACATGGTATCAGTGGGGACTTTTGGCACTTTAATTTTAATGGTAAACCCATGTCTTTAAAAATTGCCTCGCCGGAATTTTGGCTAAATGAAAACATCGATTTTATTGTATGTTTAGATTGCATTTCACATCTTCGCTTTTATATAATGAAATATATATGTATATATTAGGCCAAGGCAACCATTCTCATCGTATATTTTTCCATAAGAAGAATAAATAGTAAGGTAGTTAACAATTTGTTCATGACATTTTATCTATGGGACTTTCACAATTAAAACTAGGTTACAAACGACCTAAGAACAATTATGTCAAGGTGTTATGATAGGGGACACATATACACTGTCAACCCCCCTTTGGAAGCAAGTAATGGATGGGCTTAAGTTCACCTTGCATTTGTATTGTTATGTTTTATACCCAATAAAATACTAATTATGAAATGAAATGCTTTATTGGTGGTAAACACATAAGTATATAAAGAAGTCAATTTTTACTACTACTACTTAATACTACATAAAGTTACTACATAGAGGACAGGAAAAATCAGGCGCAGTGGTGTGTATATTATTTTAGCTTAATAATTATTTGAGTTCGTAGTAGAGTGAAATCCGTGGGTGGATAACGAAGATAGGGGGATTCAAATAGGTGAATGATTGTCCGAGGATATCTGTAGCACAGATAATATAATACTATACTCTGTAGTACGGTTTATTCGACCTTGATAAAATTTTGTACGCAAATAGTACAGATATAGAAAAATTTTGAGGTAACAAAGACAGGGGGATGAAATAGATGTGTCTCACATGAATATAGCCGAGTGTGATATCAAATGAAAGGCCTTAATTTATACATTACATCACGGGGTCTTTCCCGGAGCAAGCCACCAGTCATAATGTTTTTCATTTCGCAGGAAAAATCCAACACAATGTTACGTTTATACCCTTTTTATATTTGTTGTAATGTAGTTTATTATGTAAGGTTTCCAAAACATAAAACGTTGACCTAGCTGGGACACAGGTAACATATGTTGTACCCATTTTCTTTTAGGGCAAGTAGGTGAAAAACTTGCCTCCGTACCGGACATATTAAGGTCCTTACAGTTTTACTTTCATGTTTTTACGAATATAAAATATATAATGTATCCATTTATTTATTTACTACCTGTTCCGCGCGGCTTTACTCCCGTAGCATAAATTTATTTATAGCCTATAGCCTTCCTCGATAAATAGTCTAATCAACACAATAAGAATTTTTCAATTCGAACCAGTAGTTTCTGAGATTAGCGCGTTCAAACAAACAAACAAACTCTTCAGCTTTATAATATTAGTACAGATTTAGGTATTTATTTTATTGCTTGAACTTGAGTACAAAGGTGGTAGACAATATTAAGAGTAACATACATGTTCTGCCGGTAAAGGCGTAAAAAATTATGAGTAGTATATATTATTATTATAGTCGATAAGAAATACAATATAATAGTCATAAATTAATGCTTTTACTTGGCCGTTAGGTAAAGATTGGTTTTCATCAACTTTAAATATCGCCAGCAGGCTTTGAAAACCTCGCATGTAAATACATACAAATTTTATTGGAATTTGTTGAAAGCTGACTAATGCCGGTCGATTTTTCATACCTATTGCATTACTGAAGACAATTTTTGCATATAAACGTAGTTTTTTCGTATTTATACTTTTATAAACTTTAGAAAATATTAGTACAAGTGATCCTGAGATATTACAATAGATAGCACTACAATTATTTTATTTTATTTTTCACAGCACGTCAACGATATCCAACTAATATTTTAAATGCGAAAGTTTGTGTTTGTTACTTTTTCACGCAAAAACTACTGAACGGATCTGGATGAAACTTGGTATACATGTAGGTAAATATCCAGAATAATACATAGGGTCCTTTTAATCCCGGAATTCCCACGGGATCAGTTGGAACGCGGATGAAACCTCGGAGCGATCCTAGTGTAACATAAAGGTATACTTAAAATAATGTAATGTAGACAAATATTCTAAGAAGTAATGTAAAAGCAATTTATTTTGGGCGATGAATAAAACATTTTTGGTGACATTGGATAGAACACTATTATAAATAGACAGGATAATGACATATTCATATGTAGTTTTAGAAACGATTATATTTTATTTATTTTTAAAACTTTGCTTTATCTATGCCGCCATTTGCCGCTTAATGCATATTTTCGTAACTACAAGTCACTAAATTATTTTTCCATAGTTTTTCTCGAACTTTGTACAATTACATAACGGATACAACATTAAACGTTAACTTAACGAATATAACACATACAACACGCCCTGGCTTAACTCTGTTGACGTTTAAATAAATTCTGTAAACAATAATTTGTTCTAGGCAATAGTTTACTTAAAATCTAAAATAACTAAAAACTACGGCCCATATATTCAAAATATCATCCAGAACTTCTTGAATTACTATAGACGCTGCATAATTTACAATATCTTTTCCAATAAAAACTTGAATTTTCATCTTTGTTTACAAACTAAGTATTATCAAAAATTGTTGGAACAATCTAACGACAAATTTAATGCAACGTGTCTCAAGCAAATATTCCATCTTCATTCCGCAAATATTTTCGTATTCAATCAAAAACCCCGACCTCAGCCGTCAAAATGTAGACACAGCGTGACCTCCACTGAGGGATGATGCCCAAGGACCACATCTATTCTTCTCGATCGTAACCTCGGAACGACCTCACCTCCTGCTATTTCTGGGCTCTTGGTGGAATTCTTGAAGATTTTGAATGTTTGGAAGTTTAACATCGTAAGACGAAACTAAAATATCATTTTTTTTTATTCTTGACTGTATACATGGTTTTCTATAGATGTTTAATTTTGAGAATGTTTTGATTCGTAGTAACAATTAGAATTTGTGTATATAAGTAATATAATGTTTTTTAAAGCTAGTTTACTGTTTTCTTCCAAAAGGTAGCTAAGAAAATAAATTAAGTTTTCCAAAAGTTTGAATAGACATTTGACAGTATTTATTGCTGCGACTGTTCAATGATTTGACAAAAATAATTTATATTTAGTGTGCATAATTTAGTTTTAATCGTAGAATGTTTTTTAAAGCTAGTTTACTGTTTTCTTCCAAAAGGTAGCTAAGAAAATAAATTAAGTTTTCCAAAAGTTTGAATAGACGTTTGACGGCATTTTATGCTGCGACTGTTCAATGATTTGACAAAAATAATTTATATTTAATGTGCATAATTTAGTTTTAAAAGTCTAGACTTATGTAAAATTTTCCTCAAAATACAAAAACTTCATTACACTTAAATTTTGAATAATTACAATAGTAATATATTTCTATTCGGATGCATGTGACTCGGTCACGTGATCCCAGCCATATTGAAGGACGTATCAGGTTCGAGTGTCTTATAACTTGTAGAAAATACGTGATTTTAGTATTTGCTGTTTATAATTTATTTTTAACACGTGCATAATTTGATTTTTAATATTATTTCTGGATAATTCAAACAACGCCATCCTGCTGTAAACTTAGCAAACTTTCCGAATGTTCAAAAAATCCCAATGCTCATTATTTACCGGCCATTTTCAATACAAATACAAATTAAATACAAATTCATTTATTGGCTCAAAAAACACTTGATACAATATTATATGAATCCATAGCCTCCCGAACTAGTTTAAAAGAAAAACTGTATGTCGGGAGCCAGTGGCTTCTCCCAATTAAAAAGTACATTGAGGAGTGTTTACTTTTCCAACAGAAATATATAAAAAACTTATACAAAAAAAAAAATAATAACAAATTTCTAAATATTGCGCACGCGTGAAAAGAGTGTGTGTGTTTGTGTGTGTGTGTGTGTGTTTGTGTGTGTGCGTGTAAATGTGGCCGTGTTAGGGTTTGAGTGTGTAGAGAATAATGTATCAATGATTATGGATAGATTGTTATGTTAGATTATATGACAATAGATAGACAAAAGTCATAGCAACTGTATCCGTTGATAGGATAATTGAAATCAAAGTAAGTGCAGGATGTCGGTTGTATTTTTTGGGAAAGTTATTATTTTTTCATTTTCAGTGACCTGTGAAGTGTCTTCACATCAGAGCTAGTTACGATTGAATCTTAACCACAGAGCTTATTCTGTTGATTTTCGAGGAGTTCTTGGAATATCTTCCACATGGATGATCAGACATGTACCAAATTTCTATGGTATTATACTCTACCCTTTCGAATTCAAAAATAATTTTTCAAATCAGTCTGTAAATGCCAGAGATATGTGGTAACATACATAAAAAATACGGTCGAATGTTTGCGTTGTTACCCGGTACTTTCATAAAAATCAAAAGCATGATCTACATAATTGGTATTTTGTAAGTTTTTCTATTCATTTCGTTCCATTCACTCTCGTAGGATAATGTTATAGAGTCTATGTTACTCAGTGAAGATGCAGCTTAATATAGGTAACAAAATTTTAGAAATCGGTCCAGTAGCTTTTGTATGAATAAATTACAAAAATACATACAAAATCACAAATGTTTACTCTTTATAATATGTAGCTATCAAACAGAATGTACAGTTTTATGAATGCGTTTAAATTTTGGAGCAGTTTTCATAAAAACAAATGTCAATATATCGTTTGTGTGTTAGCCTGTTATACTAGCTGAGACACGCGGTTTTACTCGGGTATATCTGTCCATAGGTTGATCAAAATCTTTTATTAGCGGATGCCTATTGTCGCCTCTACATATCAAGAGATGCATTGGCCGATATCGCCAGACGTATCGGCGGATGGATTCGTTCGAAGTGTCCACATATCTGTCAAAGCATCAGTCGTTTCTCGTTCTTGAAAGACGTCGGTCATGCGAAAATTTAAAAATGGACGTCTTGTGAAAATGGAATGAAATTAATAATGGACATTGAGACCGTATTCCGTAGCCGCTCTAGCAAATTACATAAATACGTAGTACCTTTTGAGTGTACATCTCAATAGAGTAGTTGAAAAAGGGGAAAAGATGTTATTTAATTGAAAAAAAAAATGATTATAAATTTAAATGTTTCCTCAGTACTCATGTTCGCCATTTTTATCAAGAAAGAATTATTAAAGATTCAAATGTAAAATATTAAAACCATTGATACTTATAGTCGATTCTATATCAATGGTTTAAACAATAAAAACGATACTTAAAATGTAAAATTGTATTAACGAATAAATTGGCTATTTAAATTACACTGATGCATCTGCCTATGTGTGGACAGACGCATCTTTCTGGGTAATGAAATCCTTTGATGTGTGCTAAAAATCCGACAACAGCCAGATTGATGGCGGATGCATCGGCGGACGTAAAATACCTACTACGGATAGGCAGATTACCCCGTCTTCACATCGGCGGATGCATCCGCAGATGACGTCCGCAGATACATCTGATGATATGAAGAGGCGGCATATAACATAGCATCTACCTGCATGTCAAATTTCTGGACTATGCTTTGATAGATCAATGTCAGTCAGTCAACTTTGAGTTTTAAATATGTAGATGGGCCTGTATATTTCTGTCCCTCACGTGAAAAAAAGTAGTAATAATAGGCATAACTAGGATTCTTTAGCACAGACCTTGACATATTATTAATTATATTAATGCAAATTTCCGGCCTATATTTTCTTTTCCTTGCAATATTTCTTTTGCGTATTATAAATATACTTTCTTTTCTTTCCTCCTCAAGAGAGTATTTATCGTCCGAGAGCTAGGAGCACTTTTGATGCCTCTCCTATTATACCCGGACATGAAACTGCATCTAAATAAATCCCGGAATATTTTTTTTAATAATATATTTGAGGCATAATGCGATTTTTAAAATTTTGTTATATATAAAGAATAGAAAAAGAAATAAGCTAGACGATTTAATCGGAGTTTTAACATTGCCAGGTTGCCATTGCAACGTTCAAAAATATTTTGCAAAAACATGAATAAGTGTATAAAAATACCTTGTAATTAATAATTATTACGGTATTATTTATAGTTAAAATATAGTATCCATACATTTAAAAAAAAACAAGGAGGACAAAAATATCTACGTACTAAAAGAACAATCTAATTTTAATTAAAGCTAGTCTATCAACTTAAGATATTTGGGCTATAATTTAAATGACTTCGTATTTTATCTTAAGACAAATAATCGTCAAAATAGGTCCGTTCCTTAACCTTTGTGAATTGGGTCGTTGAATAATTATAATTTAGGGAATGGATAAGCTGTTAATATTCGATATTCACGCTAAATAAACATTGAAATGGGAATTTATATGGTATTCGCTATTTTAACGACTGCTACTACAAATAGGGTAAACCAGAGAGTTATTGCCCACTGACAGAGATTGCCCGCTTTAAGAATAATAGTTTAAGGCGCAAAGTTTGAATCATTCTAGATCGATATGTATTTACAAGATGGCTCTATGTTCAATGTATAGTAGATTTAAAAGTGACAATTGGCAATAGTAAAGAAAAATAAACAGTAACGGCAAATTTTGTCAAGACGGGTGAATGAGTTACTCAAAAAGGTAATTATTTAAACAATTTTCTTAAGGAATTACTTGCTTAGAAGTTAATTTTTTTTGCATTTCATTTGATATTCAACAAATGGTGTGAAGGTATGATGAAATTATATCTATTCTAATCATGTTAAACAAAATATCTAGATAAGTTTGAATCTAAACGGTTATTTTACCGGTGGTCAATCACTGCACTTAAATCTGCACATTTTTAGTTATTGCCCACCCTCATTTTAGTTATTGCCCAGGGCAATATCTATAGTTATTGCCCATGGCAATTATTGTCATGTGTAATTTTTGAACATGTTACAAAAAAGAAATGTTTAAATTAAGCTAATCACTACGCGTACATGTAACACTACCTAAATGATGATTATTGTTCCATTTACAGTATGCAAAAGACACCAAAGGTTCATATAGCAAATAATTTGTAAAAAGCGATCGAAGCTGTGCAAGATGTTTCTAACAAATTATCTGCAAAACAAATTGCTGAAAAATATGGTGTTCCTAGGACCAGTCATCGATACTACATTAAAAAATCATCAAACCAGCTTAGGACTTTCACCTATATTAAGGTGAGAGTACCGCTTAAAGGGTTGGGTAATAGTTTCGGCACGAAAATTTTTCGGCTATAGAAATTGTTTGCTGTCCACTCGTCGTCTATCCGTATCGAAGATTACCCGAAAAAATTGTTGGTTCTATCCCTAATGGATGAAGTATAGGTAAGTGCGAGTCAGGTTGACTACAGTTTTCTACGAATTCATTGGCAATGTATTTCACCCCTATTTCGTCAACTATCACATTGAACTTATCGGTGATACTGTGGACGGCCATAATACTCATTTAAATTTTTACTTGAGTCAGCTTTGTACTCATCTTCAAATTGAGTTAATCGCACTGTATCCCAATGCAACACGAAATTGATTATTTATTTACATTTGAAGTTTAATTTATCATTTTAAGGTACTGGGCAATTACTGTGCTGTGGTATGGGCAATCACTGTAAGCAATGGGCAATAACTGTACTTTTTAGATGATTTTAAATTTATGTCATTATTTTTTAAAATATGTAAGTTTTAACGAAAAACTATTAATACTCTTTCGGAGAGTTTATTTAGTAATGAGAAAAAAGTAATAAATGTTTGGTAGGTAAAATGCTATTCTTATTTTTTGATGTCAATGTGCTTGACGTCCTTAAGTGGGCAATAGCTATACGGTTTACCCTATAATTGGATTTATCGAAAATAATGCCGTAGCCAGAATTCATATTTTGTTTTTAATCTGTGCGGGTGTTTTGTATTGTTTATGACTTATTTGGTCCCTTTAAAAATGCTTCATTTATAATTGGTATAGTTTTAAAAATCGCTACGACGAGTTTTACCTCATTTGGAAAATAAAACTATGACTTTGATTTTCTAACAAGATTTAAAGTATTTTTTTTCTGTATAGTAACGATAAAAAAATCTTTCCTACTTTTTTCTTTTTTCAACGGGAGTTTTCAGTTTTGTCACATGACACTCTTATAAGCAAAATGTAAATGATCTTATACTATAACTCACAGATTAGAGAATAAAAGGCAGATGGAGTGTGCCGAAAACTCGAGTGACACTAACTGTAAGTGTTACGTCAAACTAGACCAGTTCTAGTCAGACCAGTTTTTGTATTTGCTTTTCGGCGTCACTAGAGTCTTCGACGCACTCCATCTGCCTTTTATCCTGTAATATGTGCCATAACTATACTACTACTATAATAATAAACGCCGGAATTATTTATCTGTACATTCTGACCAACCACTTCACTTCTACCGTCAGCCAAGAAAACCTTTCCCATTTAATAATATTCCACAAAACAATTCACTCTTCCAAACACGATACGAAATGTCGGGTCCGAAGAGAAATTCTATTATTTGTATTTATATTCTGTTAAGACTATCATGTCCTAAATTAGGTGTAAACCTCTCCGCTACGCTTTACCCTAAAACCGTGTAAATATGATTATTAGGGGTTGCAAATAACCCTCTCGTTGGAATTTGGGGACGGGGTGCCTACGCTATATCTGTTACGCTCTCAATTTCTACACCCAGGGTTGATGACATGATTGTAATGACAGCCAGTATGGAATAAGTTCAAAAAGATTTCGATTATTATCATTATTATCATTTCGATGCTTATCTATTAACGGCCGTTTTCAATAATGTATTAAAGATTATGGATAGATTGTAATCACAGATTAAATGGCATTTGATTGTCAAAAGTCAAATCAAAGACTATCCGTCGACATCGTATTGGCATCAAAGTAAGTGCAAAAATATAGATTTGCCTGACTTTAGTATGCAAAAGAAGGGATAGATAGATATTGAAAACGGCCGTAAAACACCGATTGAACTATGAAAAATCAATCCCACTGCTTTTTTCATTTGCAAGCACCATTTTGAAAATTAACACAGACTTATGACACATTCAAAAAATTCTAACGAATCGAACAACATCTCATATGTATCAATCAATCCGTTCAGCCGTTTGAGCTGTAGTGCGTGCCAAAATAATGGATATATGTACATACATATGCTCGTAAAATATTTCCTTTTGTCCTAGTCGGTTTAAAACTATGAAACATCCTAAGTGACAACTAGCGTATGTCCACAGCTCGTATTATATCGGATTTATATCAATAAATAAACATTTTTGCCAAAAAATAGAACCGACTTCCTCGCTCTAAAAAGTAGAAAATAACTTTTATTTCATTTTTGTTGAAATCTATACAAAGTCGGTGCAAAATCTTGTTAAATTGAAAATAGATAAGGCACCGACTTTGTATAGATTTCAACAAAAATGAAATAAAAGTTATTTTCTACTTTTTAGAGCGAGGAAGTCGGTTCTATTTTTTGGCAAAAATGTTTATTTTATCCTTTTTAGGGTCCTGTGAAGGGTAATCACATCATCTAGTCTCAATTCAGTTGATATATACATTATTAAAACTTAACCGCAGAGCTTATTCCGTTGATTTTCGAGGAGTTCCCTGGAATATCTTCCACATGGATGATCTGACTTGAACCAAATTTATATGGGACCACACATGAACTCTACTCTTTCGAAT
>LQNK01003082.1:21660-61220 GCA_001586405.1 Phoebis sennae | reverse complement strand
TCAATTACTAACAGAAATATTATGCTACTTCCACCCCTAGGTTCGCTCGCTCGTATTTGGGCAATTTATATAAAACCATAACGCATTGTATATCCAAATATTCCTCAGAAATGACACTATTCAAATATGAAAACTATTCAAAAATCTATCCGTTAGTTTTAGAGTTTAGTGGTCTCATCAAATCCCGCAACAATCTATTTCCTTGTCGAATACTCAATGGATCAAAAATTATTTTTTTTTCATAAATAATTGTCCACGTTTAAATGCGATTTTCTATTTCATTGGATTGATCTTTATTACTTTTAACATTGAATATATTATAATCGTGTATTCCCGCGTATGCAGTTGAGAGCGCGCGTTGCTTCAATTACTAACAAAATTATTATGTTCCGTCCACCCGTAGGTTCGCTCGCTCGGATTAGCGCAATTTACATAAAACCATAACTTATTGCACATCCAAATATTCCTCAGAAATTACACTATCTAAAGGTGAAAACCGTTCGAAAATCTATTCCCTAGTTTTAGAATTTTGTGGACTCTTATCACTAAGGAAATATATTATTTTTTTATAAATAATTGTTCGCATTTTAAATCGATCCAATTTTCGGTACAATTTATTATTCTTTTTTATTAGAATGGCTTTATTACTTTTAACTTTGAATACATTATAATCGTCTATTTCCTGCGTATGCAGTGGAGAGCCCATGACGCTTCGATAACTAACAAAAATATTGTGTCCGTTCTAACCCTTGGATTTGGGCAATTTACATGAAACCATTACGCATTGTACATCTAAATATTCGTCAGAAATCACACTATCCATAAGTGAAAACCGTTCGAAAATCCATTCGTTAGTTTTAGAGTTTGTAATGTAACTAAGAAGTTATGATTTTTTTTCACAAATAATTATATGCAGTTTAAGGCGATCCAATTGTCCGCATAGTCTATTTTTCTATTTTATTGGAATGTTCTTTATTACTTTTAACTTTAAATATATATTATAGTCGTCCATTCCTTACGTACGGAGTTGAAAGCGCGCGACGCGTCAATTACTAACAAAAAGATTGTTAGTTTCACTCGTAGCTTCGCGCGCCCGGATCTGGGCAATTTACATACAACTATAACAAATTGTACATCCAAATATTCGTCAGAAATCACACTATTCATAGGTGAAAACCGTTCGAAAATCCGTTCGTTAGTTTTAGAGTTTATTTCTCGCAACGATCTATTTCCTTGTCGAAGTTTCAATGGCTAAGAAGTTATGATTTTTTTTCACAAATAATTATATGCAGTTTAAGGCGATCCAATTGTCCATATAGTCTATTTTTCTATTTTATTGGAATGTTCTTTATTACTTTTCACTTTAAATATATATTATAGTCGTCCATTCCTTACGTACGGAGTTGAAAGCGCGCGACGCGTCAATTACTAACAAAAAGATTGTTAGTTTCACTCGTAGCTTCGCGCGCTCGGATCTGGGTAATTTACATACAACTATAACAAATTGTACATCCAAATATTCGACAGAAATCACACTATCCATAGGTGAAAACCGTTCGAAAAACCATTAGTTATTTCTAGAGTTCAGGTTGAGTACCCAACAACGCATTTGTTCGCATTCTAAAGCGATTCGTTTTCGTAATAAGTATTTCTTTCTTTTTTATTGGAATCATCTGTATTACTTTTAACTTTGTATATATTATAACCATCTATTTCCTGCATATGCAGTTGAGAGCGCGCGTCGCTTCAACTACTCACAAAAATATTATGTAACACCCACCTATAGGTTCGCTCGCTCGGATTTGAGCAATTTATATAAAACCACACTATCAAAAGGTGAAAACCGTTCGAAAATCTATTCGTTATTTTTAGTTTAGTAGACTCTTCAGGATGAGTACTCGATGTTATATATTTATTATTTCATAAATATTTTTTTGCATTTCAAAGCAATCCATTTTCGACATGAGTTATTTTTTCTTTTTTTTATTGGAATGATTTTTATTATTTTTAACTTTGAATATATTATAACCATCTATTACCTGCATATGCAGTTGAGAGCGCACGATGAACAAAAATATTACGTGATTTCCTCGATTACGTGGGCAATTTACATAAAACCATAATGCATTGTACATCCAAATATTCCTCAGAAATGACACTATCTATTGGTGAAAACCGTTCGAAAATCCATTCGGTATTTTTAGAGTTTAGTAGACTCTTCAGGTCCTCTTTCCTTGTCGAGTTCTCAATGACTAAGGAGTTATAATTTTTTTTTCATAAATAATTATACGCATCATAAAGCGATACAATTTTCAGTATGAATTATTTTTTCTATTTTATTGGAATTACCAGATCACTTGTAACTTTGACTATATTATAATAAACCATTCCCTGCACGTAAAAAGCACGTTATGCTTTGAAGACCAGGATACTAATATATAAGTAGGACGTGATACTAGGCGATTTCGTTTATAAAATTAGAATTTTAAATTTTGTAGTCATTATTTTCCGTTTAACTTACCCTAAATTTTACTAAATACATGCATGCATAAATGCGAACGTTTGTGAGGATGTATGTATGTGTGTTTGTTACTCTTTCACGCAAAAACTGCTGATCTAATTTAGATGGAACTTGGTACACAATAAACTAAAATTGTAATTGTAATTTTTTTTAGTACTTATTTACTCCTTTTATACGTATTTCATGTATAAGAATTTAAGTAATATTTAGATAGTCTAATAAATGAAGTCTCAATTGAAAAATACATGCATTTGTAATATCAGTTCATAATAAAATAATTTTATAAACATTGTATATCAAATTAAAAAAATATATATTTAATTTTAATTTAGAGCGTCCATTATCATTATCTAGATATATTATTTTTTGTTAGTAAACTTCATATAAAATATGTGAGTTCAAACTTCAAACTCCTTTTTCTGCGCACGAACTCACTGCACGCTTTGATGTAAAAGTTACGAAACAGCATTGAGACAAAATTATTTTTACTAATAACAAGTTTTGATGCGCAGCGTTTAGTTGTTGTACGTATTTAAATATGTATATATTGTAACTCAAGAAATGAATGACACAGAGCCACACCTACAGCGATAGGCCGGCTCTGTCTCGCAATACGGTCCCTTTCCCACAGTTGAGACAGAAAATTTAGAGACCACGTGCGTGTAGAAGTTGGCCGCGTCGTCCTGGTCGCTCTTAATGTGCCTACGCGCATTAATGATGTTTTGATGGATCACTTTGAACCCTCATATCTTTTTTATTTTTTAACCGATTTGAATGAAACAAACACTAAAACCTCCAGGGGACTTGCCGTAATAAATAATCGAAAACCGCATCTAAATCGGTTAAGCCGTTTCGGAGTTGACTGCGTACAAACGCCCGACAAACAGACAAACAGACAAACAGACAAACCGACAAACAGACAAAAATTATAAAAATCATTGTTTTGAGTTTAGAATCATAAATGAAACGCGAAACATTAATTTTTTCTTGAAAATATTAAATGTACAGACACGGCTAGTCTACGATTTTATTATATGTATAGATTAATATTATGTATTATATATTATATATTATTAATATTATCAATATTCTTACATAAATTTTACGGGAAGTACGTTCCTTTTAATAAGTAGCTACGATGATTATATGTTATTTTAAGATACCTATTTCTTGTTGAATTTAATTAGAAAACTGTTTATGAAAGCTTACAAACTACGTGTAAATAAAAACAAAACTAATTATTCGTTTTGTAATTCCTGAAATATATTGTAGAGTTAATTTTTCGTTTTAAATTTCAATTGAAATTTTATAATAATTTAATTAAAAGTTCAATTTGCATGTTACGCAACTTGTAACCAAAACCAAAACATCTAGTACTGGGAAAGCATAGGATGGTTAGATAGTGCATTTGAATTATTAGTCATGGTAATTTTTTATATTAACAATAACAAAACGATCAAATTAAAAGTTCCTAACATTTAATATGACATAAAAGAAATTAAGAAGCAAGCAAAAAAGTAAAATAAAATAATTGTTGAATAGATTTGACAGAGATTTTCATAACGGCAAATGAAACATAAAATCCAAGAATTTGAAAACCATGAAATGATAACACATTAAAATGGGTGTTTCCGTGTTTTTGCGCATTAACTAACTACATTCCGGATACCGCGATGATTGTTTTATTGCAGTCGCGGATTGTTTATAAAACAAGGTGAAAACTCAAAACAATGTACCAGGATAGCATGGAACGCAAAAGGTTTGTTGAACTTTCACGTTCTGATTCATTACCAAAGATTCAAATCATGTTCTACCGTATTTTTGGTTATGGTATGGTTATGGTCTTCTTATCTATACATTTATTAAAACTGTAACCGAAACATTACTGTACATTGGATATTTTTCAAAGAGAGTAAATGCAATATGTATGTTCTATAAATACCAAAACCATGCTTAGGATTTTTTTTTTCTGTTTGTCTGTTTATCTGTTTGGATGTGCGTCAATCACGTAAAAACCACTAGGTAGATCTTGATAAAATGTTATACGTTTATAGACCAATATTAGATGCAACTTTTACATGAAAAGAATATTTTTAGGAGTGGCTCTCCATAAATGTAAACGAAGGGTAAAAAAATAAATTCGTGAATACATCATTAAACGAGATATCATTGGATAGGTCTTTAAAAATAGAAGTTTTTAAATCCGTTTTTTGATAAAATAAGTCTATATTTCAAATGAAGCGAATGTTTAAAATGACTAATTATTTCCAAATATAAACAAGTTGTTTAGAAAGCTCACGTCTTAATTTTCTAAACACTACTAGGAAATGCTACACTAAGTTAAAGATGAATGCAAGCGATTATAGGCCTTATTGCATTGCATTTGTTCTGATTGTTATTTATATTGTTTACCGTCGATAACATGAACTATAATCCTACGCACTTTTAGAGATCTGTAGGATTTAGAAACTCTGAAAGGATTACTTTTAACATGACTTTATACTTGATACTTATTACTTAAAAAAATAACTATACAAGTGCGAAATTATTTTAACATACGCGCAGCGATATTTTTTAAAAATAACTGGTAAATTGAAGAAAATATTTTTCTAACGAATTATATAATAAAAATACTTAAATTTTGGAATTATCCGTTACAAATTCATTCATGGCGTTAATCACCTATGTTACTTATATGCATTAGTACGAAGGGTCAACTGTCAAAATAGTAAATTAGATATAGGTTGCTCTAAAATACTATGTAAAAAAAGTACGTTAGTGATAAGATTTCATAAAAATTTAAGGGCCTCGTTGTATTCGTATATTAATTTGAAAAATCCAAATATTGAGAATTATATTGTGATGAATACTAAAAAGAAATAAGAGTATTTCAACTAATATTATTAGTTTTTACCAAGGATAGGACTTATTTTTTTCATTTAAACTAGATCTAAAATCAAAGTTCAAATGGAGGAATTTCTATCAGACTTTTAAACTCATATAATTGAACAGTATCTTAAATAAGTTAGATAGATATTTGTTTAACGATAAGTGAGACATCGTATAATTTTGAATAGTTTACACTAATAGATATATAATATATGTTGCATAGGATAATTCCTGCTATTGATAAGTCATGTGAAATCACACCATAAAAAGCATTTTAAATAATAAAATAAGATACAGAACCCTAGTTCTTAATTAAAAGAAGACGTTAGTGTCCCAGCCCAGTGACCCGATGACTAACTCGAGATTCGAACCCGTTTCTAGTAAAATTAAAAGTTGTCATTGTTAATCGCATCATCGTTGATTTCTAATTTTTGATATTAGCTTCTTGCTATGTTCTATTCTCCTGGTAGAACAAAGTTAATTTTATTACGAAGAAGAAAGGTCACAAGTGTCTTTACGTCTGTCAGGTAACAAGTAAAAGTAGAATTCATTTTAAAAATGGACTTTTGAAATTGCCTGTTTTGCCATAAAGAAGAGTGTATTCATGTTTTGCATTATAAGAAATAGCCGTTGTTGTTGTGTAAGGAAACAATTAAAATGCAAAATATTACAATACATCATTGTCGTCGATATTCATCAAAGGGGATTGATAACAGTTTCGTTCAACGACTGTATATATTCTTTAGACAATTAATAATATGACGAAAAAAAATATTTTTTATAAATCTTATGCTAAAATTGTTAATGTTTGTGATAATTTGGGTGTAATTCCTGTAATAAACGATTTTATTATTATTTAACATAGACATAACCTGTACATTAGTATGCTTGATGTGAATTGTGATTTATGGAATACGATAAGCATCAAAGGAGGCGATTAACCTGACGTTAATCATTCTACGACAAAAATACACTATTATTAGAATTGAAACATTTATGGCCGTTTTCAATACCTAATGTATCAAAAATTATGGATAGATTTTTATGTCAGTTTATATGACGTTAGATCGACATAATTCATAGCAGAGGCTATCCGTCGATAGGATATTGAAATCAATGTAAGTGCAAATACTCGTAGATAGATTTTTCTGCCTTTAGTGAGCAAAAGCAAAAAAGGTGATAGATAGAATATTGAAAACGGCCGTTAGGCAGTGATAATAAAATAATCGGTTTCTTAGGCTAGGTCTTCAAATTCCATAATAATTCAATTAATTTATACCCAATTTTAATAATATATAATACATATTCCTGTCCCAGTGAAGAAAATAATAAAGGTCTTCATTTATATAAATTATTCATCAATGCCTAGCAAAACAATCGATGTCATTATAATAAGTGGGTGAGCAATGGATTTATTTATTCTATTTTTATAGAAAATGTATTAGAGATTTCATAACAGATTATTGACAAAATAATAATTTCTTTTGAAGTCCGAATAATTTATGCCCGGTTCTGAGTCGTTTTAAGGCTAGTCTATCTTACGGCCGTTTTCAATATTCTTCCCTTGTTTTGCTTACTAAAGTAAGGCAAATCTATCTAGTTACACTTACTTTGATTTCAATATGCTATCGACGGATAGCCTTTGCTTTGACACAATCTATCCATAATATTTGATACATTATTGAAAACGACCGTTATTCGATAGCGCTAAACGTATCAAATTTCGTCTGAAATTTGTGTAAATGTTAACTTTAACGAATCCATAACTATTATCAGCTTGTCTAAAATGAAATACTGTACTAATTGACTAGCGATCTGTTATACCCCTTAGCTGTATGTAGAAGTGCTGACCCTGCCACGTCAGCATTTCCACTAGGACTGTAAGTCCCAGTAGATGAGCAGTCTGCATTTAGATTTAATCCGGAACGGTTTATTTTCGAATTTGTTAAGGTAAATAAAGCTTTTTTTTAAAACCTAAATATCAGGTGTCGCATAACAGACCGTTTTCAATAATGTGTGTTACTTTCATGAAAGTATTTAAATTTGCTTCTTTCATCAATTCAAATACTACAAAACGTTAATTAATTATACTTACCAGGAATGAATGAAACCGTAGCAGCTAATTTTGTATATATTTGTGAGCCCGTACCTAAATTTACGACGACGTGTCACAAATGTTTGTTAATATTAGGATTGGTTAATACACGAAGCAGAAGAACCTATGCATAGCTTTCCTTCCTTATCATGTAGGGTTCATACCTTTTCCTGCCCTGCCTCTCCCTCATTTTATAACAAGAACAAGGAACTTTTACAACAAATTCTGGTATAATATTGGATTAATGCTATCGATTATTATATTAACTTCGTAACTGGCAATAATCAACAGGTGGCATGTTGAACACACAGTAAAATACATGGTAAACATTGTCATGCGTTTCTAGTTCTTAATATTACTAAAGTCATAATAAATATATTTGTTTATTGTTTTCAGTTATTTGCGCTTTAAGAATGTCTTATGCATAAGGTACCAATTTATATCTTTATTTACCACTGAGAGGAACCGACAGGACGTGCTGCTAGACCCCTACAATAAAGGACTGCTTAACCACATACAAAAAAACAAAAAATATTCTACTAATTAACTAAATATAATTTTATATCACTTCTATACAACCTGTTCTTTACCACGTAACCTGAAATATTCGGGGACGTACACCCTTGATTGAACATTCATTCACAAATTGGTCTACACGTGGAAACCGAAGGTAAAGTTGTATGCTTTAGTAATTTCAGTCCTAATAAAAGAAAATAAAAACGTTTCTAGCTCATAATTTAATTTTAAATTGAATGTTGAAATGTCAATATTATACAAGTAAGTATACATGGATTCATAATTATACCTAAGGATCAAATAATATAAAAAAAAAATACCTAAGGTTCTTTTTCATCTTCTTGCTTTGTTGTTTGTCTTTATTTTATTTTACTGTTTTTTTGGAATTTTTATTATTATTTTAAGCGTACCTTTGTGTTCTTGTAATAAACGTTCTTTCTTTCTTACTTTATACCGTGCAGTATCTGTAAATTTTTTTTCATATGTAACAGCGGGCAATAGTGGTTCACCTGATGCTAAGTGCACAATTCAGCATCTGCTATTTTATCGCTGACATGATAGTACAAATATAAAATGGCGGCGAGGATCGGAATTCCAGTTATTGTTCCTTTAAAAAATATTAAAATCCAACAAACATTAATAGTCTGCAGTTGCTGAACATACGAACCCAATGAACATTTATACAAATAAATAACAATTACACTATAATCGTTCCATTGTTTTCAACTTTCTCAGAAGCTTTTCTCGAAACAATGTCATACCGTCCTTGACACAGTGTGGGTGGTTCCGTGTAATAGTGATCAATGGACACACACCGATATACGCTATCACGCTATGTGTGTTTCCACAACACCCTGATTGCTTTAAACCCGAATTAAATTATGTATATTTAAAAAGTTTGCATGTAATCGAAATTATATATATATATATATATATTTAATTCCTGTGTAAATTATAGTATGTAATAAAATTTAAGTATATGTAGGAGAAGTATATCATAAATGCCTCTGCTATGCTATCTCTCCACTAACAAAGGTTACCTGGTAGAGATCGCTCTAAAGCGATGAGGTCGCCTTTTGTGTAAGGAACACTATAAGATATTTTTATTTTGTTACTTTCATACAATAAAGAGTTTTCATTTCATTTTCATGTCATGTTCATTTAAATTAAACAAAAGTTCCAAGATAGAAGGCTCTTAAAAACCACAATATAATCCCGATTTTAGTGAGAAATTATCTATAGTATGTATGTATTTACAAAAAAAGTATGTTTAAGTATGTCTATCAGTTATGTAGTTTCCATAGTACAAGCTTTGCTTAGTTTGTGACTAGATGGTGTTGTGTTAAATGTCCAGGAATATTTATATTTATTTATCTAAATATTAGTAAAATATACCCATGAAGTTATTATTATTAGAAACTAGCTTTCCGCCCGCGGCTTCGCTTGCGTGGACCCGGCAATTCGAATTTTTCTCGCCGTAAAAACCATGCTTGAACTTCAATGAATATTTACAAAAAGAAATGTCCAAATCGGTCCAGCCGTTGTTGAGTTATGCGCTTACCAACACATTTTGCGAATCGTTTTTATATATAAGATTATCTTAAAACTGTTTATTTCCCAGAAGCTCTGGAAAAAAAAACGGCAAACATATCCTTTACACGGTGTGAACGGTTCCGTGTAAAAGTGATCAATGGACACACCCATATTTCCTATATTTTTGCCAAATGCTCTTATTATTTAAAATTTTCAACAATCATTCTAGTACGAGCTTTTAATCCTAGGTGACCACTGGTCCGCCTTGGGTTTATACGTACGATCCCAATCAGTGGTCGTAGTAATGAGACATTCTATATTATACAATCTATAGAAACAATATTACGGTGCATGAAATCCGATGCGTCTGACGTGTACAATGCGGTGCCTCGTATCAGTGCTATAAGTTATAATAAGACCGTTAAACTAATGTCGCACCGTCTGTAACAATGAAAACACGCGATTGGTAGAGCTTTCTTCGAAGCGTATAATTGTGTTGTGAGATATTAGTACACGACGCGCAAGCCCATGACAAACAAAATAACAATCAATAATCATAATTGATAGGTTGATAGATTTAAGACATAGTTATGTCTCGCGGTTTCACGCGCCTTCGTAATCAGAGCCTTGCTCATAATCTATCCGATAATTAGGATTAGGAACATATTATACATTTATTATTTATTTCACCTAAACCAGCTAATAGCTAGCCTATAAATATACAAAATTTTATCAAAATCGATTCAGTTGTTGCGGCTTGATACACACATATCCACACATCCAAACTTCCACATTTATAATATTAGGTTATTTATGAGTATATATTAAAACATCTTAATTATATATCACATATATATTTTTTTACGCACCTGCACTGTTAAAATTATTTTTACTGAGGCAACAAAGATAATTTTAAACTGTGGTTTAAGTGTTTTTAAAATAATTAAATTGCAAAAATTCTTTATAAATATATTCTATAAACTAAATTAATAAGATAAATGTTAACCGACCATACATAATTCCGTCTTAATTTCATTATTATAATCGTAAATTTACATATACAAAAATATATAGCCAGACAACGAAACCGTACAAAAATTTCTTCGAGTTCAAATATCGAAAATTTCAAAAACGAGCAATTACAAAATTCTTCCAATAGATTAAAGATTATCTACCTTCTTCGGATTTGACCCTAACTTTAAGACTATTGACCTGACAGAGTTCAAAACACCTCAAATTTCATAAAGACCGTAATAATAATACTCAGACAAACTATTACTGGTATCTTATTCCTTAGTTATCGCCTGAAACTTCGCGTATATTTTGAATATTAAACTCTTATTCTTTTATGAGCTCCTGCTTTCAATAATCAAATATGTGCATTGAACAGACACCATTTTAATTAGGTCCCTAATCTTACATTTAAAATGGTTGACCGAGCTTTGTAATTTTTTTTCTTTGTAAAGCAAATTCTTTACAAAGCTCGGTCAACCATTTTAAAGCTCAAGCTGGCATTCGGAAAGTTACTATGTGAAATAAGTATTATAGTACGGATCACGGTTGTTTTGTATCTCTTTCTCACTTTCCCATTCCTCTTCTTTTCTGCCCAATCCAATGATATATTTCAATTTATAGATACGTTATATGCTGATGAAAGAACTGATGCTGTTTGACCTGATCGGATTTTTGCACATACGAAAAAATCGCTTCTGTTTATTGTGTTTTTTATGTTAAAACAGGCAAGCGTAGCATGTGGTTCACCTGATGTTAAGTGACTCACTGCAGCCCATGAGCATCTAAATATCAAGGTGTCGCAGCTACCTTGCCAGCTTGAAGGAAGGGGAGGGGATAAGGATAAGATTAATGGTGAGAAATTAGGAGAGGAGTAAAACAGGATTGGAGAGGGATGGGATGGGAATTCAGGCCTTCAGACCCTTGCTTACCGTACGAAACACACTGCAACACTGCTTCACGCCGATGTTTGGGAGGTCGTAATTGCTCCGGTGCTAACTTGGCCCAATTTTATAGCATAATCTAATCTAGTACCACTCTTCTTTTTGCTAAAAATGTTTTTCAAAAGGATGACCCTGTCGCCTCTTACGATACCCACGAGTAAAAATGGGGTGGCAACATACGTATTCTAACCTGTTGCCACACGGGTAAACGTGGAGTAAAGATTGGTGAATTATGAATAAAATTTATGAATATCAATGAGATAATACTGCGATATTTCGCATATAGGCGAGCTTCGCGTTTGGTAAGCTTCAGGTGCCTATGGAGTCCTGGTAACGCTTGTTTTGGTTTACGAATACGGATCGCTACATTTCGCGTTTAAACATTTTCTTAAAAATAAAACTACAATTTAGAACTCAATTATATATTTAGAATTGAAGTCAATCATATATCAGAAATATTTATGTGTAGATAGAAAAGTCTCTCTCAGAAATATCAAATATAGTTTATTTTATTTAAAAGTACTAAAAACTTTCATACAACTGTATTAGTTATATATACAATATGCTTTTTACACGTGGTGGCCTTAACTCTGCAATTTCATGAATTTTAAATTGACATCCGATACAAATGAAAAATGAGCTTGCTCGTGTTGTCTGCTACCCGTGACTTTAATAATAATTTATCTACTACAAGGCAACCTTTGGAAATAGACCCATCTTTATATAAAACAATTAAATTTGAATTACCCTTCCACGGCGTCGATACTAAGTTCGCTAGATTGACCGTGAAACTTTTGTTATTAATTACTTATCTTTACTGTTTCATTAAAAAAAGGTTATTTTGCATTCTTACCCTACTCTTGCACGTGTTTCCAACCCATATTTCATCTTGTAAGTAAAGACGAAACTCCAAAAGCATTAAGAAACTGCAATGTTTTTTACGTAGCCCTTAAGTTACACGTGAAAGTAATAAAGCATTTCAGGTGAAGACTGCACGAGCACTATACCTTTGTTTTAAGACGTTTTTACGTCGCTCCTTAATTGCAAGACGTTTCTAGACCAACTTCAATTGTCTCTTGCTGTTAAGAAATCATTTACTTTGTAACTCTAGCCGTGCCTTAAACATCTTAGTGTAATTAAATATTTGTATGTAATACTAATTTTAGTTTTTAACTAGTTTTCAGATTAAATTTCATCTGCAAGTCTTTTTACCACACTATTTGCTTAATTTTATCCAAATCATCAAATTTTATCGAAATTCGTTCGTTTCGTTGTTTTGAAATGGTTGATCAATAAACATATAAACTAGCACTATATGTTTTGCAGGATTTAACCACCTCTATTACCAACAACAATTATCATGGGGCGATAAATAAAATAGAACATACCAGTTCTATCTAGTTTAACTATCGTCACAATCATGACGTAACAACAACCGGTAAACCAAAACATCCGCTACCAGGCTCACATAAGGTTCTAGGAGGGACAATTTATTCCGTCGAACTTTGCGTATATTTTATTTAACTTTATCAAAAGGTTTATAAAAAACTATTTCAACTTTCTTAATATACTTGTAACATAAATATTTTCTTTTGTGAAAATGTCAAAAATCGTTATTTTTTTAATAAATACATTTTCCAGGAGGTTGTGAAGATTTTCTTAATATTGATCATTATAATTGGTAAATTCGTGAATATATGTTAATTTCAAAGTAAACATAGAAAAACTTATTGTGTGCATTTAAATAAATGTACTTCTATATTATACCTATCCAATTTACCATTTTACAATATGTAGCGGCGAATGGAGGAAATAATATATCAATTTCATATGTATTAATTTCAATAAAGTTACTGTAGGCTCTCTTTTAGTCATGTGAACCTAGTAAGCAATATTTTGATTTATAAAGTTATAATTTTATGTAGCTCTAGTATGTTGCAAATATGTGTATGTGCTTGCAGTAATTGCTATTTCTTTAACTGTTTTGATTCACTTTAAAAATTGGACTATTTTTAACCGACTTACAAAAAAAGGAGGAGGTTATCAATTCGACCGTATTTTTTTTTTTTTTTATGTATGTTACCGCATATCTCCGGCGTTTATGGACCGATTTTGAAAATTTTTTTTTGCACTCGAAAGAGTAGAGTTCATGTGTGGTCCCATAGAAATTTGGTTCAAGTCTGATCATCCAGGGAACTCCTCGAAAATCAACGGAATAAGCTCTGCGGTTAAGTTTTAATGATGTATATATCAACTGAATTGAGACTAGATGATGTGATTACCCTTCACAGGACACTAAAAAGGATAAAATAAACATTTTTGCCAAAAAATAGAACCGACTTCCTCGCTCTAAAAAGTAGAAAATAACTTTTATTTCATTTTTGTTGAAATCTATACAAAGTCGGTGCCTTATCTATTTTCAATTTAACAAGATTTTGCACCGACTTTGTATAGATTTCAACAAAAATGAAATAAAAGTTATTTTCTACTTTTTAGAGCGAGGAAGTCGGTTCTATTTTTTGGCAAAAATGTTTATTTATTTATTTCTATACAATTTTGAAAAATCTTGACTACACAATACAGTACATTGGATGGCCTTATCACTGAATTGTAATCTCTTACAAGTCTACTACTTCATCTTTACTTTTTCTTTCTCAGGTAAGAAAAAACGACAAAATATACAAATTCTCGATTTTTGAATTCAAATCAAACAAGAAATGTTTGAATCAAATATTTTTCTACGATTATAGATGTTGATGAAATAAGGGTGAAAGGGTATTTATTAAAGGAGGACTATTACTTTTCAGCTACACGTTAAAAATTTGTTTATTTTTTAAAAAGAAAGGAATAAAGAAAAGCATGAAAACCTCGCACCACTTATTAAATATTATTCATTAAATGATCGTATCACTTAAAATTGATAACATAAAAAAACATGCCAAGTAAGCGCTTTGCTAAAAATGTCGCCCCTGCCGTAAACGGCCAAAAACCAAAACAAACGGTATTAGGATACCATGGAATTAGTAAAGATGTACGAAAAGAGAAAGCAAATATATCTGTCTTGTTCAAATGCGCAAAGGGGTACTGCGCAAAATTTTAACCCCTGAAAACCACACCCACATTTACTTTCTTCAGAAGCCTCATCTCACAATAACTGGATAGAAAGTTTCAAGTGTTTGCGAATAACTTTGCTATTTTTATTATTGCTTTCCTTTTGTTAATTATTCTAACTACAGTTTTGTGTGAAAACTTTACTTACCATTACTTAACAATCAATAAATTTGAATAAATGAATACTGCTGTGTAAATACTCTTGTTACCATTAACTTAGCCGGTTTATGTGTAGTGACCACATTGACATTCCGATACTTCCCTATGCCTCTGCAACCCTAGTGTTGGAAACCGTGGCGCGGGGAAATTTTTACTTAAAAACTGGAATTGGTTGGGGAACTTTTTTTGAAGTCACGCTTTGTTGAGGTAGGAATTGTTTTGTGGGTAAGGAGAAATTTCGTTGTAAAATTCGTTCTTGCACCTATTTTGCTAATGTAATTTTCTGTTTGCGTTGTTTTTAGGTGTTTTACCGAGATTATCTACGTATTTTTAACCGACTTCCCATAAAAGAAAAAGGTTATCAATTCGGCGGTTATTCTTATCTTTTCATTTCGAGTTAAGTAAGTAAAATAACTGAATAAATCCCGGGGATTTGATACTTTAACAATAGAAATTAATTGTATATTACAAATAATATTGTAATTTGCAAATATAGGTTAAAATACACCTCTATAGAGAATAAGAGAAAATTCGTGTATTAATAATTTATTAAATAAAAACCTCAGTACATTTTAACAGCTCATTAACATAGTACATATATAAATAATTAGAGATATTTATTAAATAATATGATATTTATTTTTTAACACTTTTAAAACCTGCCTCCTACTAGTCTCTCCTGTTACCCCTTACAGTTGGTTGCCTGGAAGAGATCACTAATGAGTGATAAGGCCGCCTACTGTGTTGGGAAATTAGATGTAAGAACCTTTACATAATAAGTTTATAATTTGTATTTCTCAACACAATAAAGTGTATAAATAAATAAATAAATAAATACATTTTCCCTTCCCTTTTTGGCACTCACCGCAACCTCCACCATTACGGCTATTGTTTGTCGTTTATGATGTTCTTTCTTGTATAATCTGTTAGCGTGTCTCAAAATAAATGTGCTAATTTCTTTCTTTCTAGTGGGTGCAGGTCAACGGTCAGATTAATATAATTTTAAATTATTTTCAAAACATTTATTTGTCCCAAGTTTATACGATTTACTTAAATGTATTTCTTCCTTAATGAACGGAAATTAGCTGCGAGTAAATTAGAAGTTTAATAAGGTTAGGGAAAAGGTGAAAAACCTTATGATTCATCAAGAACTCCATAATATTCATTGCGAATGGAATCTATGGTTTGGAAGAGAAATAAAAAGGTAAGGCTATCCATGATAAACCACTAATTCCCAGATTCGTCTCTGTTAGACGTTCCGTGGTTTATAGCCTAACGGCGTGCGTTAGGCCCTATTCAATGTATTTCACTGTATAATTTGCGTGTTTACCTCATAATTTCAAATATAATTATGAGGTAAACAGCTTTCTGTCCCCTGTCAGACCATGACTTTTAATTTTATATTCCTACCGGAATCGAACCCAGGAGTGCTCAGTTGTAATACTAACGCGCCAACCATTGGACCATCGAGTCAAATTTAATTTTACTCGCTATTCGGAAGTTTTCTTAAAATTTTCTGATTGAAACCTGTTGTAATTTTCTTTTTGAATATTTCGTATACTTGATAGATTGTATTGTGACTTCTCGTTGGAAATGCATGTATTGAATTAAAGACGTTTTTACACTATTTAAATTATTTATTAGTAAACTAAAATTAACTACATAATGATGAATTTTCAAAACCGGTTGTAATTAAAGAAAGTTTACTAATAACTAGTAGAAATAGTGTAAAAAGTCTTTGATTCGATACTGAAAATTTCGTGTTAAGCATTAATTAAATAGTAACCACTTGATATTTAGGTTAAGAAGATTTCGTTCTTGATGGATGAGGGTGATAAACTCCTAACGAATATCCAGATTATTGACCTCACAGTTTGTCTTAATTACAAGTTAAGTACATTTGAATCTGTTTATAGAAATAGACTTTTAATTATATATTTTTAGTTAAGTCGTATGTATAGCGGACTATTCAAACTATAGATTGAATTGAAACTTTAATAATAGACTTTATATACTAGCTCGGCTCTGCGATTTTACCCGTGTATATATTCCGTTTCTGTAGTATTCTCGTATTCTCCAAATCAGCCCTGTAGTTTCGAAGCGTATTCAATACAAACAAACAAAACTTTCCTCTTTAGATTAGTAAAGCCTACTTGCATGACGGGTTAGAATACGTATGTCGCCAGCCCATTTCATATTGGTCCAAGCTCGCACCAGTGTTATTACCACCCCAGCAGAAGATCGTTGCTATCACCTAAACCAAGTAATTTCATCAAAATCCATTCAGTCGCAATTGACACGCAAACAGCAAACATCACGTTTATAATATAAGTGGTACAATAGGGTTAGTAGAGTTAGATTAGAAATCATATTTTCTAGTAATAACCGATCGCTTATGTTTGTACATTTTATTATGGATGCACTCAAAAATATTGTACCAATATTATAAATGGTTTTACCCACAGGGAGCTCTGTTATCAATGAGTAATACCTAGGATATAATTTATTGAAAAAAGTAAAAAGTCTGATCACGCGATCGTGGGGGAAACCACAACCAGTATATAGGTAGGTAGTTCAAACTTTAACTGTGAATACGTTCCTTGATTTTTTCCGATCTACTTGATATTATGTTATTATAGCCCCAACGTAACAACGTAACAAATGGAAGCCTATATGCTATTTTGATGTATATAGGCTCTGTTACTGTAAATTTTTATCCAAATCCGTTCAGTAAGTTATGCATGAAAGAGTAGCAAACATATACATCCTTACACATATAACATACATTCACATAAATAATATTTAAGATATAGGATAGTTATTGGAGACAATATGAAATAATAAATTTTGAATTTTAACACCTACCTAATGATAATATTACACGAACCTCTAGTAAATTTTAATTAATTAGATATTGTTTTAGTAGTTAGGAACTCCGTGTACAAGTTTCTATTTAAATAATGAAAGGTCTTAAAACTTATGTATTGTTTTATACAAACTTTTTGGCCTGTTATTTTGTGTTGAATTTCGAATACAAAACAACCATATCATCTAAAAGTGCGAGTTAAGACAAGTTTGTTGTAAACTTGAGGCCCCTTCACGTCGGCATGGCAGATTAAATTATCCACTGTCTACGGATAGAAATATACGCCGTCATTATGTCCGCGGACGACATCGAAAGATCACTGATGTGTAGAGGGCTTTTAGAGAGGCAACAAAGCATAACTTATTCTTGTTCATTCTTTATGTTTGAAGAGACTTTTCATCATACTCATATATAAACTTCTACCCGCAGTTTGCTCGCCTAATACCGTCCTGAATTTCACCTAAACCTTTTTCTGCGATTACTAAATTGGTGTTACCTTCCCACTTGCTCGAAACCAAAGTTTTTCGTATCACAATCAATTCTCATGTAACTGACTCTAATGCAGCTTTCTTATTATATTGTTTCATACCTTTAATGTTGGAGTAATTAGTAGACAGTCATCAGAACTTGTTGTTTTCTATATTTTTAAGTAAAGACTGCATACTGACTTGTAATGAAAGCTTTTGAAGATGAATTTTCAATTAGATCTAGTTATTACAACTTTTGTTCATTTACAGCGATAAAAGGAGCTGAAGGTTATAAATTCAATATTTTGAATAATGCGTAGTTTTCTGTAAAGGCAAAGTTTTAAGTTTAGAAACTTATCGTTTGTTTTGAATTTAGATAAACATAACACTTTATGACAGAAGTTTGATTATCTAAGTATGAAGCTTCAAGTTTTGTTATAATTAAAGAATCATAATTTTACTGAATTATTAATTATTGATGTTGGTTGTTTTTTATTTCTTAGGTTTTCTATAGTCTATTATTTTTCCATCCTTATGTGAGTTATTTTTAGACTGAAAGAGAGGGAAGATGAACAAAAAGTAAAGTTCTATTGTACCACGGTTCTATGGGCACCGTTTACGGGAATCGCCCCTCTCGATTCCCAATTTATGGAAACGCGCCAATGTGTGCGTGCGGTGTTCACCTGTGTGTGAAGGACTATCGAATATTGATCGGAAGCGCTCTTCCTGGTTCATGCTATCCTAGTACTTTCCGATCGGTTGTCTATTATTGACGATTGCCGATACCGTTCCAATATCGATGGGAAATGGCCTATATTGGTCCGATACACCCTTACCTATGAAATGAAATGATGAAAGTTTTTTCATACTTTATATAATTTCACTATAATTGATTGATCAATTTCGAAACCAATTAAGGTTAGCGTAGACCTTATGTAAAAAAAGGTTTATTAAGATTTCAAATTATTTTTTGAATTATCGATATTGTAAGAATTCTGGAAAGGGTTAACTAAATATCGTAACAAGGTGGCATTTGTTGAGGTCGATTGACTGTTTAGGAAAAGCGTCTACTTAAAGCTAAGCTGTACGTTACGACACAACTGGGTTAAATAAATGGAAAAGAGCGTCTAGAGCAATCTATCAATGAGAACATTAATTCATGAGCATGTAATGGTTCGGAGAGCCTAAGTTCATAATGGACTCGTCATGGTCGAACCTAATTCTCCATACAATTTATTTACTCTTTTACTAGTAAATAAGCACCCAAAAATACTGTTCGACTAGAACGCAAGTTTGAGTTCAATACAATTAACAACCACAAACGTATTTTAAGCTCAAATTCATTTCATTTTAAATCTATACTAATATTATAAAGCTGAAGAGTTTGTTTGTTTGTTTGTTTGAACGCGCTAATCTCAGAAACTACTGGTCCGATTTGAAAAATTCTTTTAGTGTTAGATAGCCCATTTATCGAGGAAGGCTATAGGCTATATATCATCCCGATATTCCCACGGGAGCGAAGCCCTGGTTCACAGCTAGTTTTGAATAAGTCTCGCCAAAATATATTTTTGAATATTAATTCAATTTCTGTATTGTAATACGAGACTCCACTAAACGCTTAACTCGCATTATAGCTTACCTGTGTAACCAAGCCTTAGATCAAATCGTTTAGAAATTTCTCGTAAAATAAGGAAGCTCTATGACAGTTTGTAGGCAGTTAAATAGCTTTCGAGTTTATTGATTACATAACAAGTAATAGTTAATTTACGTGGTTTCTACAAACTTCTAGAAACATTGAGTTTTAGTAATTGCTTGCGTATTTAATAAAGGGTTTTTCTAGATACGTTTCTAGGGTTGAATAATAAAATTTATGATACAATTACAAATTAATGGACTACTTACCTAGAAATAATTTAAGTTTCCAGTTTCATTGACTTTTGCCTAATGTTTACTTTATTACAGATCAGTGGTAATTGTAAGATATATGTATAATACTGAATCTAGCATGATCCATCTATCACAAAACGTGAGCGAAGCCGCGGTTACAACTAGTTACAGATAAATCTAGTGTTTCACAAATTTAAGAAGATATTTTTGTTTCAAGATTTTATTTTGTATGTTTTTACTTAGTGTGTCAAAAAAAATTACTTTTTTTTATAACTCAAAAATTAGTTTCGAATGTCTATTGATTTGCAATTGATACGAGAAAAAAATATGAATACTAACGCATAGGCGAAGTACAAAATCTTATTCGGAATGAATGTAATATTTGTTTTATTCAATTGATCCTTTACTGATAGTTTCTATTGAACATACAACAACATTATAAAAGATTATATTTTGTTATTTTTCCATAGTATTTTCTTTCTACAATAATAAAATATAATGTAAGCAATTATGTTCGTATGAAAATCATTTGTTTTTTATTATCATCCCAGATTTGATTTTTTTGTAAAAGGCATTCCAATGACTTCAAGCCCCCACACGTACCAAGCTAGCAGAAATTGTGAGCATCCGCATTCCAAAGCTCACCCTGATATCTATCCATTCGTACACTATGCGGTTCCCAGGTCAATGAACTAGACTGAAACAGACACGGGATCGTACCTCCTTCTCTTTTCAACACCTTTAATATGGATGATCTTTATACAGTAGAAGATAAAGTCGAAAATACAAATCCGTACGACTCAGGATGCATAAATTCGACAAATTATGGGTAATAATATTTTCCACCTAACCCCACATCACATAGAGTTTAGATTTAATAACGCAGAGGGACTATAAAATAAAGGATGGCAATGGAAGCATAAAAAATGATGACTGGAGCGTGAGAAATTCAGAGACAAATTTCTTCCCTGCTACTAGGAACACATCATATAGGAGGAGTAAGAAGGTATTAAGAACGTCTGTAGCTTTTAATCGCTCGTCATAAGCTCGATCAATCAATTATATTATTTTTGTAAACATTATCTGCAATAATTGTTGATAATTATAATTTCATGCTATTTATAAGTCATTTTAAAATCTAACTCAAAATTAGAGTTTCCAATATTGTGATACATTCGCAGTCATTGAAATTGAAATTCTATTGAAATTGATCCAACCCCCGGCCCTATCGGGGAGATATCGGCGATCGCCAATAATGGAGAATGTATTGGAAAGTACCAGGCTCTCATAACGTAATAGGAAGTGTATCGATACGTTCGATACGCCGATACGCTATGGCTATCTATTGGTATAGCCACAGGTGTGATCCTGTATTGGATCTTTACGTCTCTTTTCCACAGTTCGCATGAATGGAGCGTAACATTTCATAGAGTCTAAGCTTTCCAAGTTAATTTATAAATAGATGGGATATTAATATAAAACTTGATATAAACATTTTGGAATATATTTGATTAGCAACTTATCAGAGACCATAGAGTTCAAAAAAAGTCGGAGTAAAGATTAATTACAGTTTTTAATCGTTCATAAAAAATAAAATAAACCGTGAGAGTATTTTAGTATATTTAATACCAGCTTTAGCCCACAACTTCAATCGTGTAGATTTCGATAACTTACAACATAAAAGCAATACTAGATGTATTGCTTTTAGGTAAAAACATCTCCTTCCTCAAAAAATCACAGTATCTATTGGCGAAAACCGTTTGGTAAAAACAATAATTCATTAGGTAGTTTTTGAATTTATTGCGTTTATAAAATCAGAAAAAAACGCAGCCCGGGGACTTTATTATGAATATGTAAGGATATATGAAAGTTATATATAAATAAGACTTATTACAAGACTATTGAATGAAATTTCCTCCAAGGAGTTTTGTTAAGTCCTTTGTAGCTCAATAGATTTTCAATTATATAGTAACCAACGCGAATTGGAGCCGGTCGTCGAACTTCCGTTTATTAACTATTTCCTCGTCTATGTCCGGTTGTAATTTAATTTTCAATGCCATTAAAGTAATCGATTCTAAAGCTTGTTGAAGGTTACAGATGGAATATAGCGGTAGTTTCTTATTATTAAAATACTACGGAATGATAATCAGAAGATAAGAAAATATTTATTTAGAATCGTTATATTTAATTAAAATGAATTCGAAAAGATAATTTGTTTAAATGAAAAACAATTAGTTTATTATCATTATAGGCTAACTGAAATATAATCAATTTTGAAATTTATTGTTAAAAAGAAATAATAAAATCATTAAAACTCGAGTTTCTGATTCATTTTTATTTTTGCCGTTTCTCTCCACATCATAATATAAATTTCGTTGTGAGGTTTTAACCAACGTTCATTCTTTCTTCAATGCCCTTAGGCCGGCCACACACATGCTGAATTTAAAGAATCTGAATTAAGATTCTTCATAAAGAAAGGCACTGGCCTTTCTTTATTTCTTTACCATACAATATCGGCTTGCTCCACACACATCCTAATTTTTTGAGATTCTGAATTTCTTAGATCGACCTGTAAGGATCTTAAAATCAGATCCTGAATTCAGACAGACATTCAGCATGTGTGAGGCTGGCCTTATTCAGCTATATTATATACAAGGCTTTTTGAATCTATAGTTTTCATGTCATTAAGAAACACAAAGATTATTCCCTCACTTCCCACAATTTTATCAACAACCTACAAATCCAGGGCATATGAAAAACAGGGTGTCCCAAACTATAACTTTATTACTTGTGAAATAGGTAAATAGGTTTGCTAATTGACACACTCATGAGTTTATTACATTGTGAGCCAATCAAGCTTAGTGGAACAGTATGGGGTCACCTCAAATATTCGTGACACATAAACAAATAAGCTATTCAAGATAGTTTTAGAAATAACATATTAACAGCCGTTTTCAATATTCTATCTTTCCCTTGTTTTGCTTACTAAAGTCAGGCAAATATATCTATTTGCACTTACTTTGTTTTCAATATGCTGTCGAGTGATAGCTAGTTATGACTTTTGACAATCAAATGTAAAATAATCTGAGATTACAATCTATCCATAATCTAGAAACGGCCGTAAGAAAACTGGCGTTTTTAATAAATTAAAAAAAAATCAAAAGTATTAATAAAATAGTACAGGAGAATTATATTTGAAAGTAGCTTTCTGCCCGCGCTTTTGTTTGCGTCGGCTACAAAACTATATACCTAACAATTTGTGGATTGCTGAAAAAAAGGTGGTATGATATTTATGACGTCTTCAAAAGTGTATATTTCATTTTCCAAGACCTATTCAGTGAGACTAAGTAAGTATATTCGAAAATCGTTTTTTTGTCCGCCGGTTAAATGAAAATAAAAATGAAATAAAATGTTACCTATAAGATAAATTTAAGAACCTAGTAATCAACATTTATTTTTTAAAATTCTCCCATACGGATTACGTGATTGAGGCAAAAGCATACCACAAACGAAGAGACAATAAGACAAACAGAAAATAAATTAGAAACCATATTATTGGGATGCATTCAACATATCATTGCATAGCAATTACTCTAATTACTGACAATTTATTTTCTGTAATGAGCAGAAACTAAAATAAAACAAACAAATCTTAATGTCGAGTATATTTTCCTTTTGACAAAATCACACTTAAAACAAAATGCACAAACATAATAAAAAAACTTACAAAGTACTGTCTCCGTGTCGTCTTTAACCTGAAATGAACATTAATATTAAAAACTTTTTAGGCATTTCAGCTTTCGTACTTGCATGTTCATATAGGATGTAATGGTTAAGTGAGGCCACGCGATTATTCCATTAAAATAAAAGATATTCAATAACTTACAACTGATATTCTACCGGAGGTAAGTGTATTAAGCATATTTTTGAAAATCTTCGAATGCAGAAAGCTTCGAAAAAAATCTTTTCAAAAATAAGAGAAAATTTTGGTTAACTCAAGTTTTCTATCTACAGTATTACGAGTGTGTACTTTCCATTAAGGCCCACTATTCAAAAAGGCGATTCCGATCGGAAAGTCCCGAAAATCCCGAAACAAATTCATATAAATTTTGACAGTAATGTCCGATTTTCGGAATTTTCGGATCGGAAACGCATTTGTGAATAGGGGGCCTGGTGGTATGACAAAATTCCACCCATATTTATATAGATTAAATATTGATGTTATTATGTTAATATTTCATATTAACACCTTCACTGCGTTACGGGAAGTATTTGGTTGTAATTGAGTTCTGCTCTGTGCGGCAGCTAGTTGTCGTTGTTTTGCCCTCCATGCGGGGCTGATTTCTTCATGTATTTGTACAAGTAAAAAAAAGATGCCTATATTGCCGGTGTTCTTGATTGAAGTGTATTAAAATTTACGATTAAAAATGTACGGGTATTATGTTTTCGTAACGCACAGGAAGATAATTATTTTACAATAGTGCGATACGGGAACTATCTCTTCGTATTCTTAACCCCGTACCGCACTGAGCGAGCGCGCGCGCAGCGCCTCACTTGTCGTAGTGCTGTGCCCAGTTAACGTTTTTACAGAACGCAATATTTTATTCGTCACGCTTGACTACGTAAATTGTATACAAACAATGAAAAGTTCACGTAAAAAACTTATGTTAGGGGAATGGATAAAGACAGAAAGAGGCTAGAAACATTATTATGCAGAGTATTGGTTCTAAATATTAAAATTTAAATCATTTCAAGGTATGGTTCAGAAAAAAAAACAAAAAAGCGTACAGGCTGCTACCTTTTTTGTTTTATTTTAACATTAACATGGTTAATTACTTATTATTTTTAATAGATTTCGTTGACTGTGCACGACTTGAAAAAACAAAAAAAAATTACCCATTACCCCATCCCTAGCAATATGGCTGTTATATGCGCCACGACAAGTATTTTCCCGTAAAATCAACCATTTCCAAAAATACCTGTAACTTTTAAAATATTACTTAGAACCCCGTGCGACTGCAGACCTGTATACACAAAGATGTAACCTAATGGTTGGTACCAAAAAAAATCAGCTGTGGACTTTCCATGTCTCTGTGGAGGTTCGAAGTCAGGACTACGTACGGGAAAATAGACGTCGTTACGCATATCAGGCATTCTTGACACGGGAAGTATGTGACTTGTACAGCACTGGCAGTAAGTCTTAATCTAGCGCTGCCGCAGTGAATGTGTTAATATTAATAAACATTTAATTAAAACCATAACTAATAACATACCGATATTTATAATTAAAATCGCACTTATATTAGAAGGTACCTTTTTTAAAGTAAACCTTAGATATGCGATAAAGATACACTTATTTTTTCTAGGCTTAACAATATAATTTTTATTATATACGTATTCTCAAAGTTAAACGTAAAAACATTATGAAAATAGCCAAATCTATCTATATAGATAAAAATCAATTTCCGTTCGGTAATCTAATTAAACTCGAGTAGTTACTCGCAAACGGCTGAATAGATTTGACAAATTTTTCTTTTAAAATATTCGTCTAAGTCCAAGGAAGGATTAAACGGTGAGAAATTACGGAGAACTAAAGAATAGTAAAAACCTCATTTAATTTTTCCATACAAATAGTGTGTCTGTCAAATACGTCACATTCAAAACTGGCGGTACGAAGTTCACTGAGTCAACTAGTAAAAAACAAAACTCTTAAGAATCACGGAAAATCCCCACAAAACGCAAAAACCACTCCATGCATCCGTTCGTTAACCTTCGCTACTTCGAAATGGGTCAAACTTACCCCAAACCCTGGTTCAACGGCACTTAACCGTTTAAATGGGCCAAAGGGTCCACTTGAACCCGGATTAGGCCATCCCCAAATATTGTTCCCAAGTTATTTACTTAGGTCTGGTATTCAAATATTTGGCGAACAAAATTTTCAATTTCCCGGCCTAATTGTAAGGCGTTCCCAGAGGAGGCGTTTGGGATTGAAATTCATAAAAATACTAAAACAATGAATTAAAATATTTAATTTTAGACTAGAGACTTAGATTTTCTACTTTAATAAGAGTCAAAATACTAACTAAATAAATAAATAAAGTAAAGTAAAGTAAAGCTCTGAAAGTTGAGCATCCGTTGAGTATTTAACAAGTCTTAATTGGCAAATTAATATCATTTATCCGTTTGAAAATTTCGCCACCGTGGGAAGACTAGACGAGAAAATAAGCAACAAATAGTTTCTTTATGACATGGTTTAAAATTGATAAAGAATACGATGCTGTAGTTAGTTTTTCCCTACTTCTATACGAATATTATAGATGCGAAAGTAACACTGTCTGTATGTCTGTCTCTTCTTCATGCCTAAACAACTGAACTGATTTGGATGAAATTATATACATAGATTGTTTGAAACCCGAGAAAGGACATAGGACAGCTTTTATCCTGGAAGTCCCAAGAGAGCGGGAAAACAGATATACGCGGATAAAACCGCAAGGCACAGCTAGTACTCAATATTATTTATTGATTTATTTATTAGCCATACCAACAGTGTACACATAAAAACCTAAGAGTTATTTAAATCGAAAAATGTATATCTAGTTAGCTATGATGTATATACACCAATTACAGGTATGTACAAAAAAGAAAAATTTATATTATTACAATACTGTTTGCTTAATATTATTAAGCCAGAGTGAACAGAAAATAATGAATAAAACGCAATAATACGAAATGACCACTACGATGAAGCCTCCGTAATTGCCTATCTACTTTCATGTTTTTCATAAACATTACGAGCATATAATTAAAATTCGTTTTATTGTTGTAAGTACATCATTACACGAGAGGTCCTAAAATGTTTATGAGAGCAGGCATCGGGTCACCTGGGGACAATAGCCTTAAACGTACGACGTAAAAAAGTTATTATTTTCAGTTTTATATTCTACCATTTTCACATCTTCCTAATCTCCGGTCATGATTACATTTTTGTTGGTTTTTTAACTAATTTTATCATGATTAAGTATAGACTTATATTGGTATGCTAAAGAGTTCCGTCTGTTTGTTTGATTGTTCGGGAACTATTATTGGTCGATTAACTGCCTCGTTGGTCTAGTGGTTGCATCTTTGACTACAGATCGAGGGGGGGACCCCTATTTGTTGTATTTTTTTGGCCCCACCCGGGAATCGAACCCGGGTGGGGCCAAAAAAAAAAAAAAAATGTTATTAGGATTTTTCTGACAAAAAAATCATAGTAACAGCCCTGAGTTTGGAGGTTGGCGGTGTTGGAACACCCCCGTGCCTCGGAGAGCACGTAAAGCCGTCGATCCTGCGCCTGATCTCTCTCCGGTCGTGTCGGTCTGCCGTCCCATCGGGCTATGAGAGTAAAAGGAAAAGAGAGCGCACTTGTGTTCGCGCGTACACTTGTGCACTATAATATCTCCTGCGCAGCTGGCTAGTCTCTGTTGAGATTGGCCACCATGGCCGAAATCGGTCTGGGGAGCTATTATATTATTGGTCGATTGGAAAAAAATTTGTATTTGATAGACCATTAATCGAGGAAGACTACAGAATACTTAAATAGCTTCACTCAGATTCGTTCGCGAATATATCCCGTTCCCGTAGGATTTCCGGTATAATAACTACCCTATGTATTCTCGGGCTTAAAACAATATTTGTACAAAATTTCATCCAATTCAGTCCAGTAGTTTCGGAGCCTATTCAACCAAAACAAACAAACAAAAAACCAAAGGGGAAAGCCCTTTATATTATTAGTATAGATTATGCTACAGATGCCAAGGGCACATAACAGCTAGTTATCTAGCTTGGGATAAGACAGGCTGTTGTTTAAACCTTCTGTTTCTAGTTTAAAGTTTGTTATAAAAATAGATGTGTAATAAATAATGTAATAATTCTGTTTTTGATGATTCTAAATTGTGTACCCATCTACAAGTTTACCGTTTTCGAGAGCTTAAATGCATTAATTCTATATTTTTAAGATATTCATATAACAACTATAATTTATTGTACGCCAACTGCATTTTTTGTTCCTTTCTTTAAAAAAGGGTATTAAATTATCTATTCAAACCGTGGAACATTTTCAAAGACATAGTCACACCGTAGCTGCCCCCATACAATCATCTCGGTTCATTGGACAGTGTCAACGCTCGCAAACTTCCACGGCCCAACAATCAATGGCGGCGGAATTTTACACGCGGCTAATGCACCCGAACGCATGGCGAAAATTGACCACTCTCTATTTTTAGACTATTGGAAATTTAGAAAGAAAGGGAAAAAGAAACATTTTTTCATACAGAAGACCATATACAAAATACATTGAAATAGAAACAACAATACAATACAAAAGAAAAAAAAAACAATACAAGACAGGACAAAAGCAAAGGAATGAAAAATGAAGAAAAATATGGCAGCTACGTAAAAGGGAAGCCCATTTAGCCTGTGCTGCGATTAGATATTAATAGACGGTTTTGGTTCAATATAAAAATAGTGCAGTAAAGATTATAAAAAGGAGGGTACGCCTACCCTCAAGTTGAGTCTTTAATTGAGCTGTCATGGTGTTAAGTTCTTCTTAAAAAGTAACAAATGTTCGTGTGCTTGATAATTGTTCTTGTATTCTAATAATTAGTTTTAAAGATTGCTAAAAATATATTAATACCTTGCTGTCTATTCATAACCTATGTGATATTGCTAATTTTCAGTCAATCCTTACCAAAAAAGGCATTGAATGCATAACCATCATTACTATCATAGAGGTCAGTTATCATAATTGACTTTTCGCTTAGAACGATAGTTATTTTCACACTATTAGAAGTTTTGCTTAGAAAGTGTTAAGAAGTATGTTATTGCAATAAAATAAATTGTTTACAGAAAGGATAGGATAGGATAGGATATAAGATAACGACAGACGGCAGCTTCTATTGAGAGTACCTGCTACCTACTAATAGTAATGCCTCCGGAACGGTAGCGGTCTTGGTGGCCAATCGTCAGAGATCAAATAGGTACGCAGGAGATATTATACACACAAGTATATGGGACGGCAGACCGACGGAGAGAGATCAGGTGCAGGACCATCGGCTTTACATGCTTTCCGCCGCACGTTTATGTTAGAAACTTGAAGTTGGCGGTTATGTTAGTAATATGTCAATAACATTTTTTTGGAATCGAACCCGGATCTCTCGATATGTAGTCAAAGATGCAACTGGACATAAGAGGCAGTCATTCTATTCACCACAATACCAAACAAAACTGATAATTATATTGATACTGGGATATTCATTATTTACTGAAACAGAATCCGATCTATAACGTAGCTCTATCTTATTTTTAATTCAGATAAGTCGGTTACATTGTTCTGACAATGCGTCCACTTCAAATAAGCTTATTAATTATTTTTTAACAATTACGCTTAGACTAGAAAAGGATAGATAACCCAATTCTTGTTTATTAAATATACTTTTGAAGAGATAATGTGTTGATAAATGTAACAAGAATTCCTGCAAATGAAACGAAACGGAACTTATTCCCCAAGAGAATGCATAACCAATATTTATTTTTCTATTAATTTATTTAATTTATAAACTACTTCTAATATCAATCCAATAGTTTGACGATATGACAAATCTCGTCTACATTAAAAATTTACGCCTATCGACTTGTAGAGCAAGGAATTCTTTGTGAAAATGTTGTTTGATTATTAGTATAACTTGCGTTTAGTAATTATTTTAATCTATTACTTATGGCCAATAAAAAGTGGGCATTTTTACGTGTTATATATCTTCTGATGAAGCTTTGATGGTTAAGTATTTGTAATTAATAATTTAATCTACAATCAAATCAAAGTTTAAATTTTTTTAGGCCATAGTAATAAATAGAATACATATTCTAATTTACTCAATCACTATTACGAAAATTGTGAATCCTCATAGAGACGGATTTAAAATATTATAATTTATTTTATTGAGGATAATGGATAGGGTGAAATAAAAAACTACGAGTGATCGAACATTACACTTTACTCTTAATATCAAAATACCTTTAAAACTAAAATAATTATGTAAATATTTAAATAATTTATACAAATAACCAGGTGTAAACTGTTTCGATTGTACAAAACTATTTTTGTATATTTTTATAATCAATGTATTAAAAAATTACATTTGTCTATGATTCTTAAATAATTGTAGTAGATAATACATAATGCATTCGAATAGCCACGAAATACACGAAGCATCTAAAATGACGCCTAATCTCAATCTAATAATGATTTAAAATATCTAATTTACACAAGGAACAACAACGATACGACAATTTTGTGAAATATCGAATATCTAAGCGTCACATAGCAAAGTTTTGGCGCGCGAAAAAAAAATATCTATGGAATGTCACTGTCAGTTTGAAGTTGACAGTTTCGATTCCGATAATGTTGCCGTTTTTTTTTTTGCTATGTAATGGTCTGACGATGCGTTAAACTTAAATGAATTCGAGATGCTTGTGCTGGAATCATATCTAAAACGTCATCGTCAGGCAGAGTGGACTACGCTACGTCTAGTATGCGTGGTTGGCTACGAAAAGACCGGCTTCAGCGCCCACACCTGTTACGGAGCCGGCGACGTATTTGCCCTGTGATGCTTGACCGTTGGCCTGGAAAGAATAAACAAGTGTTTAGGTTGGATTACAGTTCAAATTTAAATTACCTTAGAAATTGATTATTTAGAGTTAAGCTAAACTAATAAGTGTATAAAAGAATGTGTGTTGTCACAGTCACTTTTGAAAAAATCGTAGACACATAAATTAAATTATCTTTCAAATATAAATTGGTGTAATTTTAACTAAGGCAAAGAATCAGCACTGTGACTGTGTGACTTGTGAAGTTGACAGTATTCGAAGAAAATAGTACAACACATTTTAATTCCTAAACATGTAAGAACGCCTTTTTATAATTGGAGCAATAAACCAAGACATAACATTATCAGTTATTTTTTTACGAACACGGTATTATATACATATTGCCATAATTACTAGATTTTATGGAATGTTCATATATTAGTTTAAACAATTGTCCATAAAAATACCACGAGAGAGACGGAAATTTTGAATTTTGACGGATTTTTTAATGTCTTTAACCTATCCGTTAAGTTTTAAAAAAAGCATGTCCGCAGTATAGTAGCTTTAATAGCGCCTCTAAAATATTTATTTTAGCAATGATGTATTCGCGAATTTATTTTTTTACCCTCCGTTTACATGTATGGAAAGTCACCCCTAAAAATATTTTTACAAATAAAATTTAGCCTATAAGTTGTACCTAATATTGGTCTATCAGCATGTGAAATTTTATCAAAATCTGCCCAATGGTTATTACGTGATTGATGCACGCACACACAAAAAGACTAGCATACAAATAGAAAAAAAATCTAACCATGATTTTGGTATCTATAGAACATGCATATTGCATACCAATTACTTTGTTTGAAAATTTTTCAATGTACAGAAATGGTTCGGTTACTGTTTTATTATATTTATACACTAGCATTCCGCCCGCGGCTTCGCACGCGTGGGCTACTAATTTCTGTATTTTTTACAGGCGCACAACAAAAGTTAAAAAAAATACGGTTACAGGACCGCTCATATATGCGCATGTCTATAGTGTTTTTTATAATTTTCTATGGAAATGGGTTTCACCAAAATCTCACAGTGCACGCGCCTCTACAAATACAGAAAATTGTAGCACACGCGAGCGAAACCGCGGGCGGAGTTAGTTATTCTTTGAAGGTTTTTGAGAATTTATTAAGTGTTTTTACCGTATCATAAAAAGACTCGAAAGATCATCTTATAATAAAAAGGCATGACCGCGCGTCAACCAAAATCTCACATTGTCACGTGGTATGACATTTTTACGACTTTAGAAGCGTATATTACAAAAAATATTTAATTTAGCAAAAAACGCATTTAGAAACCTCTATTTCATGTTTAAAGACCTATCTAATGACATCAAATTTAATTATGTAATCCCGAATTTATTTTTTTACCCTCCCTTTACATGTATGGAGAGCCACCCCTAAATTATTTTTTCAAATAAAATGTAGCCACAAGTAAAATGTAGTTGCACCTAATATTGGTCTATCAGCATATGCAATTTTATCAAAAACTGCCCAGTGGTTATTACATGATTGACGCACATACAAACAGATAAACAGACAAACAGAAAAAAATTATAACGATGGTTTTGGTATCTATAGAACATACATATTGCATACCAATTACTCTTTTTGATTCAATGTATAGAAATGGTTACTGTTTTATTATATGTATAGATAAGTACTTTATTATACAACAGTAATAACATAAATAGAAATTATATTCACACCAGTGTATGAACCGTTGGTCTGTTTGCATACCATTCTCTATACAACTTGAATTCTGAATTTTATAATTGAACATATAATAATAAAAAGCATAGAAAGCAAATATGGGCATCAAGGAATATTTTTAAGAAGGCAATATATAGAGGAGAAATATTGAACGCTTTTAAGTCTTGTAAGGCAACATATATCTAAATATATGGGGTTGAAAACTAGGATATTACGATTTTTAATTTAAGATATAAGAAAACAACAGTATAGTCAAATTGTTTATTAACATTCAACAAGCAATACATATACGGTTAGTGCAACGGGCTACAACTAATCAGTACTTTTCTACACAGACCATAGACTAAAATAGATTATGAAAGTGTGTCCATAGACAATGCTTTAGACCATAGACTCAAATTTGTGACGAAATAACACCATTGACAACTTTACAAAATTGTTTATTAAATGTTTATTTAAACTTACTTTATAGAAAGTCTAAGTTAAGGATTTAAATATAACCTCATTCATGGTACAATAATGCAATACTCTCAAATTTCATATAAGTTTATACACTTTGTGTTTATTTTAATCGTGGTCTGTGGTTGAAACTCAATATTATGGTATTCTACATAGTTCTAGTTTCTGCTGATAGCGTGGTTCACAAGTACACAATTCAATATAAGCAAGTATAAATTAAAATGAAATAGTAATTTAGATAAGATAATTTATCTACTTTTGTACAACAAAAAATCAAAGACATTTCCAATGTTCAAATTGCTGCTATAATATTACCTTTTATACAATTTAAATGTAATATCAATATTTATACTTGCTTATATTGAGAGTAGTTTCATGCATAAGTAAACGCTTGTATGCGCTGTTATATCTATGCAATGACTACGAAACTATGTGGTAACAAGAATGTAGCTTAGAATGTATGTTTTGAAAGTAAAATGATTTATTTTAACCCTTTTTAAAACGAAAAAATTCAGGTTCAACCTTAATTTTCAGATAATCATCAATTCATACACTCTTATGTCTAATATTTATTCTAATAATTACCAAATCACACATATTTTGAACATAGTATAAAAATCAATATAGCATTCATATTTTTTGTTCAAAATTATTATTTTGTGTGACTGGGTGACATGTTCAATCATGCTCAAAGAGTCAAACTACAGAATAAAAAAATAAAAACAAATATAGAGACTAGATCTACATGCATATAAAATTTGGAAAAAATAATAAATTCGATAACTGATATATTTAACTGAATATAAAAATTGTATAAATTATTTTCTGTATAATAACTTAATATGCGTGGGCTTTAACAAAGTTAGATTTAGATGCAGCTAAGGAGGGAATGGAACCGGCTACATATTGTCCTCTAACCGCTAATCCATTGGCCTGTTTTATGGCAACATTTGTATTTTAAAGTAGTTTTTAATGTTGGTAACATTGAAGAATGCGTGCGAAGGCCGGCCGAAGATGTCGGTGCAAGAAATGAGCGTGAGGAAAAAAGTTATTGATTAATAAACATATAAAGCATAGACAACACAATGATTATTGTTAAATATGTAAACACTACAAAGTTAATAATTGGCTTATCTGTCAATCTTTAGCATTCAAATAAAAATGTGAAAAAATTTTGCAATATTATATCATTAAGTCTTAGCAAAGCAAGAGATAGAAAACACACGATGTACTTATAATAATCAAAGAAGGAACATACAAAAGTTGATAGATAAGCCTTTTTCAGAAATAAGTCATTATCTAATCTAAAGCTACTATTAAAGGCATGCAACATTCTAACAACACAAAACACATTCTACAAATAATAAAAATAATAATTTACTTTCAAAATACATAATCCATTTCAAAATTTTAATCCAGGTTTAGAACCTTCTTTAAAGTTCAGGGGATGTTTATTCATATTCAGAAATCATATTTGCCAACAAAAAAATCTAACGACAAGGTTTTTAGAAAAACGGAAAATTATATAATTTGTAGTAATAAATTGCTTTGTAAAAAGATTAATAATTAATTAATTAATTTAATTCAAGAAAAGCGTTCTAAGTCATACAGCACTTTGAAGCTGAAGGTACCAGGTTTTCAGAACTTCTAGAAGTCACTGTATATCTTAATTTACCTTACCCGTTAATGGCTGAAAGGTAGACCAGGGTCTATAAACCCCTATGATGTCAATCGGCCTGCAAATATAGGTCTTTCCACGAATCAATATTCCAAGATTTGCCACTCATAAGGGCAGAGTACAGAGACATAGAGGGTACGAGCGTAAAGTGAGAAGCCTAAGGTGTGTCCATAGGTACTAAGAAGTCCTAAAAAGGTCAGAGTATATCTGTCCTCTTAGCAAAAAGCGACCGGCGACATTCTCAGGCTTGTTGGCTCAGTATGAGATACCAGGGTTTTAGGAGTCCTGAGAAGTTCCTATCTATATCTTACCTTAGCACGCTTCAACAGTTCTTGTTGTCCAGCAACAACGTTCTCAGGCTTGCCAGCCCAAGCGCGGAGTACGGAGGCCTGGAGGGCACGGCCGTAGCTGAAGGTGAGGGCCCAGGGTCTCTTGAGGTCCACGGAGTTGATGGCGTTCAGGTTCACGGACGCCTCCTCCTCGGACTGACCGCCAGAGAGGAATGTGACTCCTGAAATATTTGCGGCACATTGTTATAGGAAGAAATAAAATTGACTTTACGGTGAGTATGTTTTTATAATATGGTAGTAGTGCCTAATTTTAAAATTTATATCCATCTCAATCAACTAAATAGTTCTTCAAGCATCATATTAACAATCGATAGTTTTCAAAAGAAAGATCATATTTTCAAGATACAAGATTAAATCAATTATGTCTGTTTTTCTGTCTCCGCGTTAATTATTAAACCGATTTAGATGAAATTTTGTACAGAAATTGTTAGAAGCCTGAGGAAGAGCATAAGGATACTTTTTATCCCGGAAATCCCATATGATTATAAGAGGGTGAAATGGCGGGTTCACAGCTAGTTTATAATAAAACAAAAGTAATGCTTCTAAACTTCTTTCAAGTACCAGGAGAACATAAAATGTCAAGAGTCTCACCGGGAACGGCGGCTGGCACGGTTCTGAGGAGAGCGGTGACGGTGGCGCGGCCGATGTCCATGGGCGTGTACTGCTTCTTGCAGCTCTGGCCGGCTGTTACCTGATAACATTAAAATCTGTATTATCATATGTATCGTAATGATGATTGTAAAAGCTTAATTTTGATGACACATTCTTATAATAATGTCGATGTTAAAAAGTTAGTTTTATTAAATTAACAACCTTGAAATGTCCTCATCTTTAAGATCATAATATTGTATACAATGTTTTAAACAATAAATTAATAAGATCGTAGTGTTTAAAAAACATAATATCTGCACTGGTACATTAGGCAACAGAATGTTAATGAAATTTTAAATATTCACAATAATTATTGAATAGTCTATAAGAAACCCTACACCTTAAAATCTATGCTTCTACTACAATACGTCATTAGGTTTAGTTTTTCAGCCCAAAGGAATAGACAATTCACTGAAATAGTCAGGTTTTAAGGATAGATGGTACAAATGGATAGTATTTTTTTTTTAATAATAATAAAAAATGATGTTTTCTTTTTTCTTTTAACAAAATGTACTGGCGCATTTTTAATTCTTGAAGGAAAGCAGCGGATCGTTGGGCAGGGCAGATGGCCTTACAAAAAACACAATACAAATAAAGCGGTTCATACCATGTTGGGTTTAAGGAGTGTGCCCTCCAGGTAGACGTGGTGGTCGCTGAGCGCCTTGTACACGGCGGCCAAGACAACCTCTGTGACCTTCTGCGCGCGGTCCAAGTCGTGCTCCCCTGGTAACAAAAAATAATAAATTTAACCATTTCTAATAATGCCTAAAAGAACAACATGTTCTTAGTATAGACCACATACATAACTTACATTACATTGTCTAAAACTATATTTGGCCAAATTGTGGGTATTGCTCTTTTTAATTGGAAATAATATATTGGCTAAAAACAAACTCATTTTATCTAGAATTTCTTTAGGTCTTATCATACCAGATATTCTATTATGGAGAGGGTGTTCTTACCATCAGGCAAAACAACGGGCTCTTCATTAAGAACAATAATAGCCTATTCCCGTTTTACACGAGGGCGTGTTGCTTCAGACATTGTATGTGCATTCTGGCATTACAGTACCAGGAATGTATAATTTGTAAGGAGTATATTTCTTACCATCAGGGAGAACCTCGGGCTCAACGATGGGTACGATGCGCTGGCTCTGGCAGATGGAAGCATAACGGGCCAACACATTCGCGTTCTCCATGATAGCCTGGTACGAGGGTGTGTTGCGGCCGATCTTGAGCACACAACGCCACTTGGCGAAGTGGCAACCGTCCTTCTTGTACTGGGCGCAGCGTTGCGCCAAGTCATCGAGACCTGTAAAATGTGAATAAAAAAAAAATAAAATGACTTGCCGATTTTATAAAAGTCTAACTCAAGAATTAGTGCAGATAATTTTTGTTAGGTGCAGATTTAAAAAATATCTTAGAAAATCACAAAAATCTACAGAAAAGAGAAACAAATTATCCTTATTTTTCACAAATGAAATTATTCATTAGTACACAAAAGCGAAATAACGTTACTCAATAATATCACATACAGTTTTTATTACTGATTATTAAAATGATAAATTGCATTGCATCGAAGACTGGCCCTCTGAGTCTATCACTACCCAAGAAATATAGTAGGTACTTCTATTTACAAAGTACAATAAAACCTTTAAAAAAACTATTTTTTGTTTACATTTCCCCTTATCACTCGTAGAGATCAAGAGACGAGCCCCTAAATACATACACCGATAACGCGTTGTTATTCCACACTTGACCTTTATTACAAAACACTGAACTTTACCCAATGTACCGCGAACACTGATTATTTAACGAATCACTTTGTTGAAAGTGGAATATTTTAGGCGCACTGCACTGTTTTCATTGCATCATATCTTGAATTATACAGTCAGAATTTTTTCATATACCCTGTAGTTTAAGAAATAGCTCCGAAAGCATATTTTTCGTATATTTCGCTATATTGGCAAGAAATTCATTAGCTCTAATTTATTAACATATATGTACCCTTATGACATATGACATACCAAAAGCAAAACAATTTCTTATTTAAAAAACAAGTGCAAAGAAATTTTAAAATATCTTTTGACTTTTTATTGTTTCAATTAAATATGAAGCCGACTTATTATTGATGATCAGTTTTATTTCACAAAAAAAATCAAAAAACATTTTATTTATAAAGTATTATTAGCATTATTATTGCATGTAATCTGATGCAATACATATACTGTTCACTGAACTATATTCTAGTGGTTCCACTGGGTACCGGGTGAGGAAATTATAGAAAGCTAAACCGCATTCAACAAACCTTAGCAATGCAATATTTAGGTTCATTAGAATAACTAATGGAATTGAAAATGTCGTGAAATAATAGAGATAACATACTGATTACGATGATTTATTTTTAGGTTGCCTTTTACCAACTGGAGCCCACAAATGCATTTAATATATATGTCAATATTTAAAAAGGCGAAAATTAAAAATATCTTTTGCCAAAGCATCTAACATGAAAGGTCCTAATAGAAAATCTTTTTTATTCTATTAGGTTTCATTCAATATAATTATTACGTCAAATCAAATCTAATTTTCCTTATGGAAATTAATATTTCCAAAGCTCAGAGTGGAATACCCCACACCATCTGCAAGTATGCACAACCACATGTGTAAGTTGCTTAGAACTGTATCTTGTCTGTACCTTCTTCTATTACTTGTCTCTTAATTATACTGTCAATTGTAATTTTATTTAAGTATTACTTTTGTTCAATATTGTATAATTATATCAACAATACTTATTAACATATAGGTTATTATATGTACGCCTTCTGTATAGTGACTTGTGTATTGTGTATTTCCTATTTGAGCTGATTTTGAATGATTTTCTCTTGTATATCTCCCACTTACCCTGGGTGGTGCATTCGTCTTCAGATCCGAAGAGTGGTACGACACCCTTGTCGACCTTGATGCCGGGGATGATGCCGCGCTTCTCCAGGAGCTGGACGAGGGGTGTGCCATCATCGGCCTTCTGGTAGAGGGTCTCGTGGAAGAGGATCACACCGGAGATGTTCTCTGAGAGGGCCTAGAGGAAACAGTTGCTTTAGTAGTTTTGAAGTATACGTGAATTCAAAGTTTTGGCGTAATTTCTTCTTAGAAATTATGTATTGTAAATAGACTTTTACGTAGAGATTTTTAGTGTGGTTCTATACCAGTTCGTGACATGGAAACTATCATCAGATAGGATTATGCGTTGTGTTGATAACCTAGGTAATGGACAAATGCCTGATAATCTCATAGAAAATAAAGTTTAGATCGAAAATACCGAATTATCTTTGGAAAGAAAGATATTCTATTATAACAACGATTAATATTTTTTTGATCTATTTTTATAGATCTTGTCTTGTTGTTTAATATTACGTACAACTCTTGGGATTACATAAAATATTCCATTTGAACTATAAATTGTATTAGATTTAAATAACAGAACATAGATTAAATCATTGCTCTTTTATTTTCAATTCAAAAATAAACGTACTGAATGTTTTTCTTGAGAATAAGTTTGTAACGAGTTCATATTTGAGAGTATACTATCTATTTTATCTCCCTATCAGTAAAACGGGTTGACATTGAGGTCGGTCAAAACAATTGGTGTTATAGCAACTAGTTTTATTCATTCAATTACAGATTCTAGTGACGAGAACGAAAACAAAATTTTAACCGAGATATATTTATTTATTTTTTTACTGGCCCCGGATATTAGAAGCAACGTACTATAATTGTATAAACCTCCCTCTTGAATTCTATTTAAATACGCATCAAAATTCGTTGGGTAGTTTTGAAATCTAAGCGTACCTAAGGACAGATAGCGGTAAGCAAATTTTTTTCATACTATGTAGTAAAGTTGCATACGTAATTTTTTATCATGAAGGCAATTGTACCGAAAATAAAAAGTTACAAATCCACTCATACCTGAAACTTAGTGAACTAATGAATAATTTGATAACATATTTTTTCTAAGTATGGAGGATATGATATAAATTTTGACTT
>LQNK01003082.1:0-15011 GCA_001586405.1 Phoebis sennae | reverse complement strand
ATTAACGATCTTTTAGAAGAGTAATAAAAAAAGATGAGGGTAAACCAAGAGTATGAAATTCAATCTATTAAAACTTGTAACAAGTGTTGTAAAATGGTTTTAAAAGGTCAAAAAAATTATAGGAGTGTATAGGAGCTTCCCTTCTCATATATAAAAAATACAATACAGATTAATTACTACCTTCTACTCATAATAGATAATATTCTATATCAAAATTTTTATATTACCCTCTATTTTGCCTGACTGTGCAAAAATACAGGTTAAAATTTAATGTACTATATAAATATTTATTATTTAATAACAATTGGATCTAACCAGAACCTCCTCCAAAAAGTACTAGGATAGCATAAGCTTCAAAAAGTCAATAAAACTTTAGTATAACACAGAAGAACTATAACTTACCAGTAGATTCATCAGCAGCCAGGATACCCTTGCCAGGGGCTACAATAGCCTGGGCAATCTTCTTGAGCTCCTCCTGGATCTCAGGGGTGGGGTACTGGAAGTAGGTGCTCATGGTTGCTGTAACAAAAAATAACTGTTAAATTTGCTCTTTCATAATTTGTTCACATAGTGACATGGTTAGAGTAAAGATGTGGTCCTAAAAATATTTCTATCACTGCAGTCTTACAATCTAAAGAAAGAAATTATGAAATGGGATTAAGTAAAGTTTCATTATTATTAAATATAGTTGCAGTTGTGTTCTAGATTGTTCCAGTTTAGATGAGGTTTTAATGCTATGTTCCATTTAAATTAATATTAAAATTGTTCATTATTTCTGATAATTGAATAACCTACAAAAAGTAGTAACTAATCTTTTAAGATTTAACATAAAACAACAATGAAGAACTAAAAACTGACTTGGCTGACTTTTAATTATGACATAATAAAAATATATAAAAACTTACAAATAAAACTTCTAACCCCCACGAAGCCAAAGCCAAAAATGAATGTTTTTCACACTTATCAGGATATCTTATATTGTTTAAAAAACTTTATCTCTATAAAAACAATCTATATTTATAAATGACTTTGACATCATAGAAGGTGTGTTTCATCATTATCATAATTATGATAAAATATTCAATTTTGACACACCTCCAAAGTTTACTAAACTAATTTCATGAATTATTAAAATCAGCATTATTTGCAAAAATCTATTTCAAATAACAACGAAAAATGAACTTTGGACTCTACCCAGAGTGATAATACATATAAAAGAACATAGGTATCCAAACTGTATTCATTATGAAGTGAAGAGTGCACCACAAATAAAAAGGGACAGTAACATCAATAAAATACTGCTCTTTTACATGGAATATCTCCAATTTATGGACAGAAAGTTTGTTGGCCATACATTCTGAATCAACAAGAATTATAAAACCTTTAAATGATTGCCCTCTTGATTATTCCAAGAGCATGTGTAAGTCCTAAAAAAATCTAATAAATTTTATAAAATAAATTATCTTCTTGCTGACAATGACTAAATGTGAATCTTGTCATTATGAGTTAGAGTATAAGACTTTACAAATGTAAGTATTGCATCTAAAATGTAAGTATTCAATCTAAAAAAGTGCAGCAGTTCCGTGTCAAAATTTCAACAATATTTCAACTTCCTTCAAACACCGAGCCAGAAAATGGTCTTAACTCTTGAAATATAATAAATGTTTATTATAAAATCATTAAAAACGTTGCAACTTTATTCTTTTATGTTTTAACAAAAACTAGTTGATTTAGTTGAACTATCACCCTTTTTGATTGTATATTTTGTTAATGTTACTGTATTTTATACCTCCACCTATCTTTTTTGGTTCTATTGACCTGACTGAAACAACATTTAGGGGCATTTCAGTTTCAATATATTTTTGTTTAAACATTATTTGCTATTTTCAAGTTTTGAAACAAGGTTTAATAAGAATTTATTTTTTTTTACATTGGATTAAGCAGGCATTTGACCAACTCAACTGATCTTAAGTGATAATGTGGTCTAATTATAGTTATGCATAGTAGTTATTGTTTTTTAAAATTAACCTAGCCTATGAACCTTAAAATATTTATTTGACATGGTAAAATTAACTTTCCTAAAGGTGCAAACACCTTGATATTATTCAACCATAATTTGCAATAGAATGTAAAATATTTTAAGCCTATACAGTTCGGCTTCATTGATTTCAATACAATTTCATGAGGTCAAAATTTGAAGGTCAAACCCCTTTGCTAGCCTACCTACCTTTTGTACCAAAGCCGGGCATCCATCCTGATTCTGGAGGACCCTTCTTGCCTTTGCCTTTTCCTTTAGGCCCCATTATTGTAAATTAATGTAAATAATTTTCATAAAAAAATAATAAAAGGAAAGATACTCGACATTACATAGTAAACTCACCCAAAAATAATCTTGACGTTGATTTAAGTCAAAATATTTTGATCAGTTTTTATTTTTAAAATTCGAAATTATGTAAATCCATTATCCAATGAGAATTTCTAAAACTCAAAAAAAATTTTTTCGTCCTTTTTGACATTGACGTGGTCAAAATAGAAATTTTAACAGACAATTTAAATTTAGATAGTGATGTTCACACACAAAATATATCGATTTTTTATATTTTTTTTTTGAAAAAACAATTTGTGCTGTAAGTAAATTGATAAAATTTATTCATAGCATTAGTTTACATTATCTTCATATTTTTTCACGAAGAAAATAAAAAGACAATACTTATTTCTGATGAAGAGAAGCACCTTTGGAATGCAAGGGTGACCGTGACCTTCAGGGGTCAATAAAAGTAAAACATCACCAATGTAGTCTAATCGTGATTGTCACTTAAATACTTTCATTAAAAATTAGTACTTGGAACTTTACCAAGTTATAATACGCGTATATGCTTACCTAATCTTTATTGTTTTTAATACAAACTTTAGAGGTTAAGTTTACAACAAATAGGAAAAATTATATCATACTTTCTCATAGTCACTAAAATTAGAAATCTATATTCTTGCTTATTGCTTAAATAAGGCTGGTATAAATATGTTTTTACATTAAATTTATGTTGAGGCTACCTATTGATTTCTATTGGCCCTATAATAAAATTAATAAAAATAAAATTGTTTACGATAATAATAACCAACATTCCGCTTAAATGCACTTATTTTAAAATATTATTGATTGAATTAATGACTTATTTAAATATTACATCAGAGTTACACGACTTACCAAAACGAATATTCTTTATAACAGTTTTAAATTGGTTTATAACAAACATGGAAAAGCAAAATAATGAATCCAGTAATTAGAATTAAGCAAAACATACTCACATTATTTTCTTTAATTTTCTAAACTCTTAGACTAAAATACACTGTTCAAGCGCTGCTGCTCAACTGTCAAAATTGCAAGTTGAGGATAGGACACGAAGAAAGGTCATTTGAAGGTCTGATATATATTACCGTAAGCTACGACACAATTTATCGACTCTTTTTAACGCCCTCTGTACATTACTACTCATAACGGAATTTGATCTCAGAATTAATGGTAGTAACGTACTGTAGTAGTTACAACTTATATCAAAAGATGGCGCAAGTCTCAAATATTGTGTTTTAATATTTATGTTTTTGGATAGACGAAATCGGACATTGCATTTTTTTACAAGATTTATGACTACATGAACGTTTCTTTTTGTTTGTTTGTTAAATAATTATGATTTTAGAAAGCACTTTTCTTGGTGATTTTTATGGATAAGCGAATGCATATTTAAAATAAAATGACTTTTACATCCACTAATTCATGTTAGGGTTATTAACCACTGAAAAATTGATAAAAATAAATTAATAAAAGTTTAAGATATTTTTCAATAGTATTTATTACTCTCCAATATAACATTGTTGTTTAATGAAGTTTAAAACAGCTTATGTCATTTCAATATTATATATTTCTCTTAGTTAGTAAATTAACAAATTGATCCTGGTATATATTTTCCTGTAGCAGCTAATCCGTTGGCCTGTTCCGTAGATTTTATTTGACAGATGTCAAGTGAGTCGCGAAGAGTTCGACCATATCATGAAAAAAAAAGTTATATTAGAACTTTTAATTTAAATTTCATTGCTAAAATATCCTCGTCTTGTAACTGGCTGGCAGTCAGACTATTGGAAAACCAAGATAAATATTTTTTTTTATTAATTAACATTAAATGTAGGTAGATTAATGATAATTTCCGTAGTTTTGATTATACTATCTGTTCCCCACGGTTTCATCTCGTACTCGTTCTCGAATTTAAAGATTTAAAGGTATACATGTATAAAAAGGACAGAGATGAATTTCGTTGTCTTTTTACCGATCCAATTAGATTGGGTTACCTGAGTACATTTCTTTACAACACAAAACAAAAACTTTACAAAACAAAAGAAGTCTATTAATTTGTTACCTTCGCTCTTTTCAACAAATGTTCTTGAGCAGCTGCTACATTCTCCACCTTCCCGTTCCAAGTCCTCAGCACAGAAGCGTGTAAAGCTCGCCCAAAGCTGAAGGTGAGGGCCCAGGGTCTCTTGAGGTTTACGGTGTTGATGGCGTTCAGGTTCACGGACGCCTGTTCTTCAGTTTGCCCCGCGCCGGAGAGGAATAATACACCTGGAAAGGTATTGACGAAAATCAGGTACCTAATCAGTTTTGTTGACTAATAACGACGAAGTTAAAAAAGGTAACTTTAACTAACTAAGTAATTTTTGATTTGCTGCACCTATTTTCTAAATGTATTTATTTATTTATACAGGATGTAGATTAACGGCCGTTCTCAATAATGTATCAAAGATTATGGATAGATTGTAATCTCAAATTAATGACATTTGGTCGTCAAAAGTCATATAAAAGCCTATCCGTCGACTATTGAAATCAAAGTAAGTGCAAATAGATAGATTTGCCTGACTTTAGTAAGCAAAACAAGAGACAGAGGAAGTTATAACGGTTCAGAAAAATATATTTTATGTTCAATAAAAGTCCCTTTTTCATTATTTTTCATGGTTTCACACGCGTCTGTAACTTCTAATCCCGTGGTGATACCGGGATTAAAAGTACCCTAGGTTATTCTGGTAGTTTTTGCGTGAAAGAGAAACAAACATACATACATACATCCTCACAAGCTTTCATATTTATAATATTACTAGGATAGTAGGATTAGAAGGAACTCTTACCAGGAACAGCCGGTGGCACATTTCTGAGCAACGCGGTGACAGTTACTCTTGCAATATCTTGTGGAGTGTACTGTTTCTTACAGCTTTTTCCTGCTGTCACCTAAAAGAATAAAATCTGCTTATTTTTATATAGCAGAAACGAATATATTTTTTGAGAGATTGTGTAGATAATAATGAAGATTCCGTAACATTATTTGCAATAATGTGCTTTTATCTTCGCAACATCTCTTCTTTATATATCGAAAGAAATCATTTATCAGACCACACAAAGAAAGATTGAAAGGTAATAATTATAATACAAAAAAGAAACAGGTAGCAGTGTGGCGTCGAATGGGAAGTTGCTCAGCGTATGCTGCTCCTGAGTCAGTCGCAGCGCTGATTTTCAACATGCTCATAGACCGTGAAATACTTATACTTGTATCCGTGTTGCAACGGGTTTGCAGTGGATTACGTGTATCGCCACCCCATTTCTACCCGTGAGTGTCGTAAGAGGCGACAGACGGTAATTCTGCTGTATAACATCTTTAGCAATAAAAGAGAGGACGTCGAGCATTGCACGATTGGGCCAAGCTCGCATCGATGAAATTACCACCCCCTATCCCTCCCTTTCCCAACTTCCTATCATTAATCCTCTCCTCACCCTTTCACTTCCCTTCATTCAAGCCGGCAAGACATCTATGATACTTTAATGTTGTAGATGTTCATGGGCGGTCAGTCGCTTAACATCAGGCGAACCACATGCTCCACTCACCTGCTGTAGCAGCAAAGCAAAACATTACCATGTTTGGTTTTAGTAGTGTCCCCTCAAGGTAGACGTGGTGGTCACTGATGGCTTTGTACAGTGCAGCTAACACCGCTTCTGTCACTTGCTGCGTGCGCTCCAAATCATGGTCTCCTAGTACAAGAATAGCAAATATTACTCGTTTTTATAAAAAAAAACCTGACAATTAAATAATTTATTTATTTGTAATGATAATCTCCCATTCACATCTCCAAAATTTTACAAATGCGCTTTCTTTAATTTAATAATTTGATTGATTTATATATAATGGTTAACGGGTAACAAAAAAACGGCCTTTTTGTTTGTTAAATTACTGAAGATGGTGTTCGAAACCGGTCTAATTTGTAATAAATAATTGATATAGTGTAGGAAAATATACAAATGTGGAACTAGTGAAGTGTTTTTATTATTATGTACAAATCAATCAAGATGCAACTCCATCAACAGGTAACAATACAGAATATAAATTATTTATTATTTTTTTTATTGTATCTGTCCATTATGATCAGTTTCAAATATTTCGTCATATATTTTTATTTAACTCACCATCAGTAAGTACTTCTGTTTCCAACAAAGGTACAATCCGTTCATTCTGGCATATGGAAGCGAATCGCGCGAGTACATTCGCGTTTTCCATGATAGCCTGGTAGGATGGAGTTGTTTCAGAGATTCTGTATACGCACCGCCATTTTGCAAAATGGCAGCCATCTTTTTTAAATACTGCACAACGCGATGCTAAATCATCAAGACCTGAAATTGTTTTAAAAAAGATGTTAATATCTAAAAATCCTACTTCGATGTTTGGATATTTATGTGTCAACGCCGCAAGTACTGAACGGATTTTGATAAAATTTCATATATAGATATGCTATTAGCTAGATAGGATACTTTTTATTGATCTACCCACACCGAAGTTAACGAAGCCACGGGTAAAAGCTAGTGCAAAATAACACTTAATAGAAGGCAAAAAGAAATGAAGGTAGAAAAATAATTCATTGGTCCTGTCGCAAAAGATCATCGTCAAGTGCTTTCAAGGAGTTTGCTTTATCTTTATAAGTGGGGATGAGTGTTCCGGAAGAGAGCTCTTTGTATTTCATATTTCATTTCTTCCACAAAGAGAGAAATCACCTTTTAGAGGGCTATGAATTGCGTAGATTTTTGAACTACTGTTTCTTTTATTCGCATCCGATATTTTTAACCGACTTTCAAAAAAAGGAGGAGGTTATTAATTCGACCTAATTTTTATTTATGAATGTTACCACATATCTCCGGCGTTTATGGACCGATTTGGAAAATTCTTTTTACAGTGACAGACAGTGTAGTCCCATAGAAATTTGGTTCAAGTCTGATCATCCATGTGGAAGATATTCCAGGGAACTCCTCGAAAATCACAACCCATTAAGGTCTAACTGTGAGACTGAATTGTAACTATTGTAATATAGTTTATAATGTGATTATCCTTCATAGGTCACTAAAAAGGAAAAAATAAATAGACCGAAAATATTTACATATACCTACCTTGTGCAGTATGTTCATCATCAGAACCAAACAGTGGAACCAGCCCCGTGTCCACTTTCACTCCTGGGATGATACCACGTTCCTCCAGGAGTTCGATAAATGATGTGCCATCATCTGTCTTCTGGTACAGAGTCTCAGGGTAGAGAATCACGCCAGAAATGTTTTCTGAGAGTATCTGAAAATATATGAGTAATTTCTCAATTAATGTTCTTTAATAAAGATCTATATACGCTTTAGATTTTCGTGCTAATAGGATATTGTACTGTCCGTTAGTAAAACGATTCGTTTTATTTTTATAAGAACTGCCACCCCACCAGCAGAAAACCGGCGTGATGCAGTATTGCACTGTGTTTCGTACGGTGAGCGGGTGCCCGGAGGCCTGTATTCCCATACCATTCCCCTCCCGTCCTGTTCCACTTCTCTTCCAACTTCCTATCATTAATCCTCTCCTTACCCCCTTTACTTTCTTAAAGCCGGCAAGGCATCTGCGACTCTTTTATGTTGGAGATGTTCATGGGCTGCGGTCAGTCACTTAACATGAGGTGAACCGCATGCCGCGCTTGTCTGCTATAACATAAAAAAAAACTGGGCCTTAACCGACTATCCCATTCTTAATGGCACGAAATTCAGTAAGGAAGAAAAACATTACCCTCTCTCTGTCGCAGTCGGAAACAAAGTTACAACTTACAGGATCAGTGGTGAAAAGCATTTGACGCCATTGCCGACGAATCTCTTCAGTATTCTCTATTCCTACGGCTGCAAGACGTGTTCCTAAGGTTTCTGTGGAAGAGTTGAGTGAGTTGAATCTCTTCTAATACTAGTGGCTCGCTCGGAACTAGACCTCGCGAATCAATTGGTCCATATATTCTCTCTTTCTTTTTTGTATGTTATGTATAATTAAACGGCTAATAAATGGGAGAGGGCGCTGACTCCTGACATACAGGTGCTTCTAGTTTGGGAGTCAGAGGGTTCAATAACTAAATGTAAACATAAATTGTTGGCACAATAAAGAATTTATTATTATTATTTATATATGTGTTATGGAAGCATTCCCGTTGAGTTCAGCTGACGTTGCCGTTCTCACGGGAATAGAAGGCCAAGCCAATAAGATAGACTTGCATCGAGCAAGTCTGCTTCCCTGTACTTAATTAGTTTAACTGATAAAGTTTTGTTATAAGTAAATTTGTTTTTTTTTGGGGCCTCCGGCTGTGACATACGTAACTTATGCAAAGGCGGCTACATATAACTTGATTACCTAAGGTAAAAATAAACAAAATAACAGTTACTTGTAGATTCATCAGCAGCTAGGATTCCTTTTCCAGGTGTTATGATGTTCTGGATAATGTTGTTTAGCTCCTCTTGGATTTCTACTGGAGGGTATTCGAAGAAGGTCGTCATATTAACTGCAAGAAAAGGTCAAGAGTATCACATCTAGAAAATCATATCTTTTAGAATATCGAGGGTGAGGTATAATAAACATTCGAAGGAATCGTTGAAAAGGCTAAAAAATCTTCGGAGTTTTATAATAATTACTAGCTTCTGACTGCGGCTGCTTTAATATTAAGGCACACAAACATGGTCCTTTTTAAATTTAGAAACAACCATATTAACTCATGGAACCTTGATTCCACGATCCGAGACAAACAACCCGTAAGTTTGTGGTAAACAAATTGTTTATCTAAAACGGTGATTCCTAAAGTGGTCTATATCAAGCGGTCTAGGTCAGCGAAAAAAAAATTCATTCATATACACTAATCTTCACTTCATTTAGAAATTAACAGAAAATCAATATCAGGTAAGTGGGTCTACCCAACACGGAAAAATATAGCAAGGGGTCTACGACGCAAAAAAGTTTGGGCACCTCTGATCTAAAACGATTACTACACTTACGACCGTTTTCAATGTTTTATCTATCCGCTGTTTTGCTTACTAAAGTCAGGCAAATCTATCTATTTGCACTTACTTTGATTTCAATATGCTGTCGACGGATAGCCTTTGTATGACTTTTGACAATCAAATGTCATTTAATCTGAGATTGCAGTCTATCATAAAGATTATCTTTGATACATTATTGAAAACGGCCGTTAGTAAGAACTATGTACATACCTGCTTTCTCTTACACACATTGAATATGTTTTAAGACAAATGAAAACACGAAAATGCTTCTAATCTAAATTTTTATACAAACAAATTATTCAATCTTATCAGAAACATTGATTGGTGTGTTACGAGGGTGGTAAATAATATTAGATAATGTTTTTATCAATTATCATAACAATATAAGTTTATGAACTCCGTTTACTTCATATTTATAAATATGTTATACTAGCTGTATCCCGAGGTTTCACCCGCGTGTATTTCCTGTTATAAACTATCCTATGTCCTTTCTCGGGATTCAAACTATTTTTGTACAAAATTTCATCGAAAACGGCTTAGTAGTTTAGACTCGAAGAAGAGATAGACAGACTGAGTTACTTTCGCATTTATAATATAAAAGTGTAGAAGTAAAAAGTGAGGAAAAACAGAAAAAGTAAAAAAGAAAATTAATTAACAGTGTAGTAACGATTACTATCATAATCATTTTACTTATTTTAAATTTGAACAATAAAATCAGCTTAAGATAAACATTTTCTTTTATTATAATAGGAGTTTATTATTCAATCACAAAATTTCAGCTCAAGAAAGTTTCATAATCCTGTGACGTAGATTCAATTTTCAAAGTCATGACAATTCTTTCAAGTTTTTTCAATATTTCTCATAATTTAGGATTGGCTAAAAGCCCACTTAAAAGTTATCTCTGTAGCCCAAGATGTCGTCTCCTATTAATTTTCTTGTATGAAACTGACACAGCAAACAAATGTAATTTGTCCTACTAAAATTTAGGGCAAAGTTTGTAGTCTACAATATAGAAAATATATTGACCGAAACGTGTTACATAATACAAACCTTTGGCCGAAACATAGAACCGATTTCTTCACTATATCGGCACAGTGTTAAAATCATTCAAGAATCATTCCGCCGGAGGGTGTGGGTTCGATCCCCAGGAGTAGAAAATTATGATGTGATGATCATTGTAATTTTCTACTATCTGGGTGTTAATTTATCTACAGTATGTAAGTATTTACAAAAGCATTTATAAGTATGTCAATCTAGTCTCCTTAATACAAGCTTTGCTCAGTTTCGGAATAGATGGCGTAGTGTTAAATGTTCAAGAATATTTATTTATTCATTTATATCTCATGCACCATTTGAGTCGCACCAAATCATCAAACAAAATTTACTGTAGTAATCGAAAACTAGAGCAAATTGTTTACTCATCGGTCCTCTAGTTGAACTCTGCACTTAACCTATATAAAAATGAGTGACGATAACTACTAAGGTTTCTAACAGCAAACCGCAAATTGTACTTTGGACTTTTAGTAAAATCTTTCGTCACAATACCTCATCACATTCAATCCTACAGCACGTGTGAGGTGACTAACTGAATGTAAAGTGGGTTTTCCCCACGTGTTTGTTAAAAGTACAATAATTAGGTTATGGAGGAATATTTTGGGTGACGATTTCGTAGAATGATATGATCTAAATTAGACTGTTTGGTGTCGAGTATTATGGGTAGTCGTTAGTCAAAGAAAAAGTTATAGTTATAGTTAGTTATAATAGTTAGTTTATAAGTTTTAGTTGTAACGCTTTGGGGACTCCCCTGTAATGTTACTTCTTGTAATCAATAAATAAAAAAGCTTTTCGTATTTAGTACCTACACATCGTTATATCAATGACAAGATAAAAGAGTATTTTTTTCATATTATACTTATTTCGAGACACCTAATTTTGATCAGTGCGTTATAGGGCAATAAAATATCCATATAAATATAATAATTTATTTAACTTCAATATTTGTGATTCGCCTTGAAGTTACTCTCGTTGGCCGCAACACTGCTAACAATTCCCGACTTATATTTTCCCATCGAAGCTAATCCATTCGCCTGCAAAAGAAACACAGATTATAAGAATAAAGCTTTGACTATAGCAGAGGTTCCCAAACTGTTCGTCTAGACCCCCTGGTGCGTCCCGATTATTTTTTCCCCTTAATCCTATTTATGAACCCATTTTGGTTCAGTGATTAATATGCAATAATAAAAGAATATACGGGGGAAATTACGTTCTACCATCTGTATGAAAAGTACTATTAATTCTGTAGATGAAAATTTAGCTCAAAGAAAACATTCCTTTGTTTTTGAAAAGAAAGAACTTTATATAAAGAACCAACAAAAAATATTTTAAAGGTACCCTTTGAAATATTTTTGTTGCATGTGTCATGATGAAATCTGTCTAATAAGCTTATGAAATATTTTTACACCCGTATTCTTATACAATACTTGTGTGAGTAAAGTTGCAACACTATGCGAAGTAAGACACTTCTCAACGCGTTCTAAATGGCAAGCTTAAAAACAATACAACTTAAATTACATTTGACTGATCATATTTGATCATAACTCAAGTATTCTCTTTAAATAGGTTTATGGGGCCCTGTGAAAACTCATAAAAATACATTTATTTTTCAAATGCACTTTGACACAAAGGTTTCCATTATACATTTTATACAATTTTCTATAAACTTGTATAATCCTCTGCTGCCGAACTAAGTTAAAAGCTTGTAATACAGCATTATTTACAGAATACAAGTTTAACAGTTACATAGTTAGTTGTATTAAGACGTAATACAACTAATTATACGATGGCTCACTTATCGTTAAATCAATATAGTTACTTTATTTTTATTTTTATTTATTTTATTTTATTTGGATGGCTTACAGCAGATTGATTTACAAAGTAAATATAGCTTAGAACTAAGTCCGCTAATTAAAAGCTATCACATATAATTACATAGTTACATAGTTATTGACTGGTAAAGAGGTTTATTATACATGTGTAATATCGACATGTAAGAAGATCGATTAAAACTAATATCAGAAGTGGGACGGCTCCCTCGGGGGTTAACTATGTAATAAAGATATTGATTATGTAATGAGTTATATATGTTACGGGGTTGTTAATATTCGCAGAATATAATACATTAGCGATGTAAGCATCGAGTTACGTCTTATGACCAGTTTCTATAATAATAACTTTTTGCCAAAAATAGAATCAACTATCTCAATTTAAAAAGTAGAAAATAACTTACGTTTTATTTTTGTTGAAATCTTTACAAAGTCGGTGCAAAATCTTTCTTAATTGAAAAAAGGTTTTATAATTTAGCAAGATTTTGCATCGATTTCTATAAATTTGCCAAAGATATGCGGTAACATACGATATAAAAAATACGGTTGAATTGATAACCTCCTCCTTTTTTTTGAAAGACGATTAAAAATAAATAATTAAATGTTATTTTCTTAATTTAAATGTAATGGAGATAATAATGGGTTAAGGAAAAAAGCCGGCAAAATGAAAAATAAAATCTAATCTTACTTTTTTAAGTGACTGTTTACTTTAAATGTTTTCTTTTAATAAATATTTTTTTTGGACTACAAAATTTTATAAAACTATTCAAACTGGTGAATAATTCTGTAAGTATATTTAGGTTATGTGACGCATTCATTACTAAGTGTTATTCCCAAAGTCTACAAAATTAATTAAAATGAACGATAGGAATGTTACAATAAATAAAATAACTCAAGTTCTTCCCCCAATCTGTGATGCACAGGGTATGCGTAATTATCCGACTGCGACAGAAGGATGGAAATGTTTTGTAAGAGTACAGTCTTAACGGCTGAATGGATTTTGTGAGTTGTTGTTGAATTCGTTAGAAATGTGTTAGTAACATATGCTATAAAATTTTTCAAAATGGCGCTGGAAAACGAAAAAAAAGGAAGGGAAAGATTTTTTTTCATAGATAACGCAATCTTTTTTTTTTGTATTATGTGCGAAAATGACTTGTATTGTTCAATCATTATTTTAGATGTATATGGATTGACTGATTCAATTATCTACTTCTATATATGAATCTTATTCAGAAGGTTATAAGTGCGAATTCCAGATTGTATGAAATATGTATTTTAATATTTGAAAATTTGTGCATTAGTAAAAGGAATATTATTTTTCAATCATTTATTTCAGGTGCTGTTTTGTAATTAATTACCTGTAGGTAATTAAAAACTGTTCTCTAACTAGTAGTACAGATTTATTGACATTACCTTGGTCCTCTTAATCAATTCAGCTTGTGCTTTCACCACATTCTTGTCTTCACCGGCCCAGGTCTTCCACACGGAGGCTTGCAGAGCCCTTCCATAGCTGAACGTGAGGGTCCAGGGCTTCTGCAGAGGTGCTCGGTTGATGGCATTCAGGTTGAGAGTCGCTTCTTCTTCTGATTGACCGCCGGAGAGGAAGGCTATGCCTGGAATAGAGAGAAAATATTTTTATTGTTTCATAGACACTAATTATGAGATTGATATTGTATTTTGGGATTGATAAATGCATAACATATTGCGCTAAATCTTGATTTTAAAATTGTCATTTCTAAATGTTAAAGTTTTTACATAATAATATTATGTCTTCGGGAATTTAATTGATTATCGTCTAGTATAATCTTGTGTTTGTTTTAACCCGAGTACTTTCCATTTTAAATAAAATACTTTTTAAGGATTTCATCTGTCTCTCGTGACCACGCTCACTGTAAAGTGCTCGAAACGTCAGGTTAAATAATAATGTAAAATAATGTTTAATAAACCGCGTTTAAAATCCTTTAAAAAGTATTTTATTTAAAATGATTATCGTCTTACTGAAGCGTGGCGAATAAATTATGATTACTTAGTACAGATAATACAATACTATTTATATACTTAGATTTATGTCTTTATTGAATACTAGCTTTCCGCCCGCGGCTTCGCCCGCGTGGACTACAAATTTCTGTACTTTGTGGATTTTCGAGATAGAGGTGGTATGACAATGTTTAACATTTAGAAACGTACGTTTGTAAAAATATATTTCGTAAAAGGTTTAAGTTCGAAGTACAGAAAATAGAAGCCCACGCGAGCGAAGCCGCGAGCAGAGAGTTAGTTATTTTTGAAGGTTTTTGAGGATTCATTGATGGTTTTAACGTCTTAATCTATACGTTAAGAGTATAAAAAGACATGTCCGCAACTCAACCAAAATCTCACATTGTCACGTGGTATGACATTTCACGACTTTAGAAGCGTATATCTCAAAAAATGTTTATTTTAGCAGAAGACGCATTGAGAAACCTCGATATCATTTTTAAAGACCTTTCCAATGAAACCTCACTCAATGTTGTATTCGCGAATTTATTTTTCACCCTCCGTTTACATGTACGGAGAGCCACCCTAAAAATATATTTTTTTAAATAAAATGTAGCCTATAAGTTGCACCTAATATTGGTTTATCAGCATGTGAAATTTTATAAAAATCTGCCCAGTGGTTATTACGTGATTGACGCACATATAAACAGTTAAACAGACAAACAGAAAAAAAAAATTAACCATGGTTTTGGTAACTATAGAACATACATACTGCATACCAATTACTC
>LQNK01000379.1:153418-170473 GCA_001586405.1 Phoebis sennae | reverse complement strand
TTTTTTAGAAATAATCGGATATTTTCTTTGTAACAGAACTTATGGCTAGACTAGGTAGTGCTAAGGGCATCCCAATACATATAAATAGTAGTACAGTTCCAAAAACTATAGTTCATCACAGAACAAATGAACAGACTTATCCTATGTTGTTAACGGCCGTTTTCAATATTCTATCTAACCCTTGTTTTGCTTACTAAAGTCAGGCACATCTATATATTTGCACTTACTTTGATTTCAATATGCTGTCGGTGGATAGATATTTGTTATGACTTTTGACAATCAAATGTCATTTAATCTGAGTTTACAATCTATCCATAATCTTTGATACATTATTGAAAACGGTCGTAAATCAGAAGACTCCCAAACATATTAATGTAAATCAGAATATGTTTAGTTGGTAGAGATAGTTAAAACGGTTAGAAACGATTTTTGTGTTACAAAAACGAGCTATACATTCTATATATAATTTAAAGGCACGGGATTCATTGCGTGATCATTTTAAGAACACTGGTATCCTCACAGTACCATCACAGTATATTTATTATAACATTTTACATATACACAAACACGCTCAGCAATACTCACACATAGGTGACAGTCACAACTACGATACACGAAATAAACACAAACTACAAATGCCTGTTTTTCGGCTTGCTAGAGTCAAAAATTCATTTATGGGTCAAGGTATACGATTGTATAACAGAATTCCCCGAAGCGTAACGGAATTAAATATCAGTAAATTTAAAACGTATGTCAAAAAGGTTCAAAAATTGTCAAAATAAATTTACCATTGGACAGGAAAAAGAAAAACTTAAGGTCAAGCATTCATACAGAGTAACAAACTATAAGATTATCTTTAAGGTAGTTTTTAAATTAAGAACTTGTTTCACATACTCAGGAGAACAAATCTGCTTATATATATAATCAATTTCAAAGTACATATACTATTTTTTTTATATTATACATTTTGAAAAAAACTTCTTAATGGATTTTAATGCAATATGGAAGTTATTTGAGGCTACATTAACTCAGAAAATGTTATATAACATTACTAGCTGTGTTCCATGGTTTTACTTGCATAGTAGCTGGATTGCCTATAGCCCTTATTAACTTCACTATCACTGTCTGAAAATTTGTTTTAAATTCAAGTGATAGTTTCAAAGATTAGGGCATTTAAACAAACACTACAATATTAGCTTTATTTTTTTCTTTATTTTTGAATTTTGATAATGTCCCCAAATTTAAAAATACACAAAATTCTTAATATTTATTAATAAATAAATAATATTTATTATTATTTACTAAAATTAGTTGCACCAGATGATGTACAAAAAAACTTGCTAAAATATAACTTCCCAAAAAAACATTTAACCTACTGCCCCAATTAATAAGGTTTATTCTTTTACATGACATAAAACATAATTAGCGCTGTAATCAAGGAATGTATATGTCGCAGTAAGATAGAAAAAGCCGTAACATAGTTATATCCCTAGGGATATAATTATATGCCGGAACATAGTTATACGAAGGCGATTCATTACTATCTCACTAGGAATATAGTTATAAAACGGTCCAAGTTTAGTGATATACTTATATTACTAGATTAAGTTTAGTGAAATAGAAATCTACGATAGAATTAAATAAAAATTGGTATAATAATTTGATTTTATCTTTATTAAAAGATCTACTTTATATTTCCTGCAGTTAGTTACAATACTTTGTGACTTTAACACGTAATTACACGTATTAAAGTAATTTCAATTATAATTAAATCTACCATAATTTTTGGAATTTAAACATTAACAATGCAATTATAACTAATCAAACACTAAAACTAATCAACAGTTTTGAGATATCTTGTATGAGATTTATTTATAAGTAATTTCTAATTTTTGTTCAGACAAGAAGAGGAATCATGACATCTAGAATAACATAGCACTGAATGCTTCTTACAGGCACATAATTTACTAGAACACTGTTTATTCGTTTTTTACAGGAACGCTGCACCCTCCGAAAGCTATTTCACTAAACTTAATCTAGTAATATAAGTATATCACTAAACTTGGACCGTTTTATAACTATATTCCTAGTAAGATAGTAATGAATCGCCTTCGTATAACTATGTTCCGGCATATAATTATATCCCTAGGGATATAACTATGTTACGGCTTTTTCTATCTTACTGCGACATATACATTTCATAGAATCTTGTTTATATTGCCAGCAGTTAACCTGCCTGAAAACTAGGCCAGTCATAAAATGTTATAAGTTTACTGGAATTGTTCTAAATTGAGATGGATACTCATAAGATATATATGTATAAGTATTTCATATTTTTTTGATAAATAAATAGTAATAAATGACATTAAAAATCCACAATTGATGAATGGCTGATAGATTTTTGTACATAAAATGACTATGACAATCTCATTGTATCTATACTATTTAACCATAACAGACTAACAAATTGACATCTAATTATTATTAATCTTAAAGTTAAAGTTACACAGCATCCTAGCTGCATCCAAATTTGGATCAGCTAAGTAGTTCAAACTAGAATTACAGAACCTAATTCCTTTCGTTTAGAAATTTTGTAAATTAATCAAAAACTAAAAAGAGGTTCTATCAAATATTTTAAAATCGCATTCAAAATATATGTACTTGATTTTATAGGTGAAATAAATTTAAAGAGAATATTTTTATATGTGTATATTTAGGGATGGGATATTTCAAAGAGAATATTTTTTAAGAAAATAAAAATATCATAACTACTGTAAAACCCAGATAACTCTATCAATACTATATCTTTCATGGGTAGTTTTATCTATATGCTTCTTAATCTTAGTAGATTTAAAGCTGTTATTTAAGAGTAATCTCTCAAATAAATAATTATTACACATGTATTATCTACATTGCTGTGTATATTTTTATTAATATTACTTTATTTGCTAGATATATAAATATTCAAAAGCAGTAAATTACCTGGACATGTCATTCTGGTCGAACGAGACCCCGATAGTAGGGTTCGCCATCCTAGAGTCTGATAAATCACAAGCACCAATTAACATTCATCGGATCCTCATCGCTGCCGGAAGTCAGTCGCTGATTACACCACACTATCAATCACCGCCGACACATGCACTTCCCCCAGATCCAACTACCAACGTTCCTGTTATACTAACACCAAGAAAACAACACTTTTTACACTACATTCAGAGGAAATCACAATTTGTTGACATCTATCTTCTAGTAGTGTCATCAGTTCACCAAGTTATATTGACATCAAAACACATGTTTCCGTATTTTCTGCGCGCTGATGAAGCGTCACCATTCATCCGCATACCTTTTCGACTAACTTCAAAATGAGATAATTGTAATTAATCTAATAATAGAACGAATTTATAAATAATATTTCATAGGCCACACGCGCCACACAACTTTTGGGCGACGGGGCGTAGACAAATTAGAAGTTTTTTTTTTATTTTGACGCATTTTGTTCTGTACGTTGTCTTTGGTATAAATTGTCTATGAACATTTTAATGAATTTGCATTTAATCAAACTAAAATCTTATGAATACTTCAAATTAGAATAATATTAAAGTAGCTACTTAATGTTTGATTTTTTTTTAATATAATTTCCTAATTTTATAACAGAAGTTACATAATAATCTATATGTAAAATTTATCAAAGAAGTAATACATGTTTGCAAATTAATTTAAGACAGAAGTTGTTTTTTGTAGGCTTTAAATTCGCTGACTGGTCAGTTTTTATAAATTAAAAAATCTATTATTAAGAAAATATATTATAATTTACTTTCAAAACATTGATAAAAAATGATGTTGACAAGTTAAGTAGGTTACACATCATCTTCGAAATTTTAGTCTATGGTACGTGTCCATTGTTTTTCTACAATGTTATTTTTCTGACTGCTGCTGGTGGACGAAAATTTTGTTCTCGCTGCGTCGAGAGTGAGTTTGTGCTAGTGTTCGTGTTCGATACAGTGATTTATTTGCAATAGATCACGAAGATGTCGTCACCGAGCGCTGGGAAACGTCGTATGGACACAGACGTCATAAAACTGTATCCTTTGTTATCTTCCATACTGATACAAAGCACCTACTGCGTTGGTCCTCCATGTAAATAAGTAGGTAGTTAAAGGGCCATCAGCTGATTGTCACGATCCAATACAAAATCGATACACCACATTTGTGAATTAACATTAAAGCTATTTCGAGTTAATGAGGGAGACAATGATATCTTAACACAATATTTTAACAGTTATAGGAGATTTGAAGGGATTAGTAGGGTGGTACATTCTTTGTGTAGGTCCATGGACATATCTATATATAACACGTAGATAAACGACGATACGTTAGCGAGCTAACTCTTCCGTGTTGTAGATTGTGTATTTCGTAATTCATATGTAGGCCATGGTCTTAATTGCGCATTTTCTTACCTCTAACGGCCCTTATATGCACATGAACTATTTATTTACAAATGTATATTTTATGTTTCTTTATTATGATAATGTTTATTTGTTCTTTTATTCCTTTGTCGTAAAATACAAAGACCATTCCTAGTCACAAATGTTAGATCAATTTGTTTTTTGTGTGAAATAATTACTGATTCTATATTTCTTGTAAAATATATAAGCTATATTTTAAACTGTTAATTTACAGGTCAACACTAAGCATATTTTGGTGTTCTGCCAATTTTGTTTATGATGTAAATAGTTATTAATAAACAAAATAAATATTAATATTAAAATAATTTATTACAGTGGAAGGATTGTGGAAATTCAAAACAGACTTTTTATCATTTGAATGAAATTTATTGTTTGCTGTGTCATGTTAAAGCACAATTGTAAAGCCATATTTTATTTTCATTATGTTAAATTCTATTCTATTAACATTACAACCGTTTTAATTATAAATAACTTATGCACAATTTTAAGTTAGATCTTATTTGCATTCATTTCATGCAAATTATTGTGCGTAATTTAGTTAATGGGATTTCATATGAAACTTTCTTAATAATTATTCTTATATAAACAGGCGAAGGATAGATTGATTCAACATCTGCTATTTTTTTCTGTAATTTATAACCAAAAAGTTATAAATAATATATTTTGATACGCTCTCAAATGCAGTGCACCTAACCACCATCATCCTATTTAACTATACTGTACCTATTTCTTTGTGTTGCATAATGTCTAGTAATATGAATTAAAAACAATTTGAACACTTTCATGTGTTGTTAATTTAAAAAAAAACAATTTTGACCTATTGTATAAACAGCAGAAGCCTCCTGCTGTTTATTTGTTTCTTTGTGTTAAATGTAAAAATTATTTTCAAACCTCATACATATTATTGATTGCATGACTGTCAAAAGTAGTATTTTACTAAAATTAAGTATTTTCTAGTTTGTTTAATATTCTATTAGGTATGTTAATTTATTATGATAGAAATTTTTATCAAATGACAAACTAAAACCTGTTTTGAAGATTGAGTAGATAAATAATTATAAACAAAATTTTTAATAAACTTTTATTGTTTCTATGAAGATAACTTTTATATTTAGGTAATACTTGATTATCTTTGTTTAGAATGGTTATAAAACAAAAATTAACAACTAATATTTAGAAATATATACATACATTCAACCTGCCAAATATTTTGTCTTATAGGTACATATCTTCTTAAGTTTTTGATGTTATATTTTTATTTTGTTAATAATTTCAGAATGTTCTTTATTTTCCATTTTTTTGTTGCTTCTTCATGAGTGCTGCGCACACTTTAAAACGTTTTATTATCCAGACTATTGTTCTCCTTATAATGTTAAATATGTACATATTGATGATAAACCAATAGTGTGTCTATTAAATAAATAAAATAAAAAATATCTTCTACTAATTTTACTCTTCACAAAAGTATTCACTAACTAGCAAAGTGTTCACAAGTTTACTAATCTTAAATTTAGAATCTATCAATGAATAAATGGTGTCCTGTAACCTAATCAAGGAAATAGATTATCAGTATTAAAAGTTTTATGAAATCCATTCTGTAGTTGCAGTGCGATTGACACATAAACATTCAAATTAATAAAAAAATTATCATTTAAGAAACTTTTAACTTCATTTCCTTTTTGATATCTTGAGTATTTTATTTATTTATCCTTTTTTTCTTACAAATTATCGATTTTTAAAACTTAATTATTTCATTTTGTTAGTAGAATTAGTTTTGCTTATTAAAGTCTATGTTAGTTAATTTTGTTAGTATCGTAAGTGTCGCCTAAACCGACATAGGCCTCCTCCATGCTAGTCCAGATTTCGCTGTCTGGCGATACATGGTCTAGATCAGCTATCTTGAGTATATGTAGTATTAAATATTTAATAGCTTTCAGTCACAGTCAAACAGTTATTCATAGCAATTAACATGTAACATATTTGCTCATATCTGCACATTTTTCACTAAAACCTTGAAATGCTAGCAGTTATATCCATAACTCAGGTCATTGCCATATACTATTGCAAAAATATGCATATTTTCTACATTTGTTGTTTTTTCGTGCTGTTTGAGAGTGTGTTACTAACATTTGTAATTTGTGTAATTGTTTTTAGAATAGAAACTAAAAATATGTGACATTGAAAATTTAAAATGTACCTTTATTATGAAGCCAAGATCCACTTCGGGTCCCTGCGCCAGAGGAGTGAGTGAGTGAGTTTATTATGAACTAGCGACCCGCCCCGGCTTCGCACGGGTTTAATGGATGATATTATACATAAAAACCTTCCTCATGAGTTACTCTATCTATTAAAAAAAACCGCATCAAAATCCGTTGCGTAGTTTTAAAGATTTGAGCGTTCATAGGGACATACAACATGACACATGACAGAAAAAGCGACTCTGTTTTATACTATGTAGTGATGTTTGTTTATTCTTAAACTATAGTACATGAACTTTTATTCACTTATTTATTTTAATTTTCCTTTTTCTATTATTTTTTCTAGTAGTAGTAATAGTTAGGACTAACAAAATTTTTTTTTTAGAAGAAGGTTACAAATGAGCAAGCAATCCATCTGATAATAAGCTTTTAATACAACCAGTGTTAGCCGGCCTTTTAAAAAGTTATATTATATTATAAAATAAATAACCAAAAACCATTTAAAAAGACTCCAGAATAAGAAAATTGTTGCTATCATATAAAATCAAATAAATTATGCACACAAAAAAAATTAAAATTATGTACTTTAACCTAAAATAAAACATTTCTTCATAATATCAAAAGGATGTAATAATAGAAATAATATAGACCAAGTAGATTCCCACACTGTCAAGTAAGTGTTGATAAGCGATCTTATCACAAGTGTACCAATCACTTCCTGTGGTGTTGATAAGGACTATGGAAACATTCTAAAAATCTATGAATTTTGTTAACCTATTATCTTGGTGTATGACAGCTGAACATAAGGCTCAAAGCATTTATTTATATAACATTCATTAATAAATTATCCACATTGGCGCAGTGGACTTGGCATTGGTCTATTGCCCCGGAAGGTGTGGGTCCAATGAGTAAAAAAATATTTTGAGATGAACATCGTAATTTTCTACTGTCTGGGTGTTCATTTATCTATAGTATGTATGTATTTACAAAAAAAAGTATGTTTAAATATATCAATCAGTTACCTAGTTTCCATAGTACAAGCTTTGCTTAGTTTGAGACTTGCATAATTTTGTGTCTTGCAAATTCAATAGTTGCCAGATGTAATACGATCATTTTTTGACTATACATTGGGTAAAAACAATCAGGTCTTGAGTTTTTTTATCCAACATATTTGCGGCATGGTCTCTACATGATCTCCACCAATTAAAATTTGGATTTTTGCAATGAAGAGTAGCTTATGCTTGTCTCCTAAGGTCTAATTTGATTCCATGCTAAAATTAATCTGAAATCAGTTCAACAGTCTGTACTTAAACTCTTGAAGAAGTAAGCATGATCTAAATTCTAAATCATAAACATTTCGTATCTGTTAAAATTTTATGTTTGTATTCAATTTCTTTGGCGCCCCCTAACAGTTCAAACGGCTAGATGGATTGTGACATGTGAGTTGTTGTTACTTGTTAAGTTGTTAGGTTCATAGAAAAACCCTCCTATTTTTCTTTTCTATATTCTTTTTTCATAGATAATTCGGTCGATATTTTTCAATAAAAATTAATAGAGCTTATTTTCTTATCATAAAGTGTCCAATGTTCGTAAACTCCTGCACGATACATAATATATAATATTAAATCGTACTTCACTTACGGCTTCCTAATACGGCTTCGAGATCATTTGCAATCATAATACAGACGTATTTGTTCATGTTTAGGGAATATGTTAATTTTTTCCGTTGACGTAATTATATCAGCTTTGTCTATGGTCAAACACTATGGTTGGTAGTTATTGAAATTGATAATGGAGTCGCTAATTATTATTAAATGGAATTATTTGAACTAATACTAAGTAAATTACAAATATAATGCAGATATTTCTGAAAAATGTGCAATAATATATAATTCTATACTTATAATATGAAGCTGGGGTGTTTATTTGCCTGTTTGTTTGATCGAGCTAATGTCGGGAAGTACTGGGCTGATTTTAAAAATATATTTGTGTTACATAGACCATTAATACAGCAAGGGTATAGGTTAAACAACAAAGCTAGGGGAGCGAAGCCGCGCAAAACAGCTAGTTAATTTAAAAATGGTTTGTAGAATAATTGATATAATCACAAAGAGGGACTCGAACCCGTATTCATTGTTACGAATCTGTGATTCAGCCACTCTGACCCAAAAGGGTCTATTTGTATATGAAACTTATTATATTCCTTCGTTCTAAGGGAGCTGTTACGCAGGAGCATTGTTGCACTATACAAAAGACCGTACGTTCGAGTTGCTCATTATAACAGAATTTTATGAATTATAGTAAATATATAGTAATACTAGTTCACGGTTTCTCGGTCGGTCCTGGAGTTTTAGAGCCTATTCAAGCAACGAAAGTTTTCCTCTTTATAATATTACTAGCTGCGCCCCAGGGCTTCGATCCCGTGGGAATATCGGGATGATATATGCCTATAACCTATAACCTTCCTCGATGAATGGGCTATCTAACACTAAAACAATTTTTCAAATCGGACCAGTAGTTCCTGAGATTAGTGCGTTCAAACGAACAAACAATATGAGTATAGATTGTAGATAAATCGTAATACTAGCCTGTTGATTCCACATAAATCTGCCCATTATAGCCAGTATTTTTTTTGGATCCATCTGGATCTAGTTTTGAAGTTTAACATGCTTATATAAACAGACAGGCTTTTAGATTGAAATCCTTTATATTTTATAGAGCTCATCTTTCCATTTCCTAGCGACATATCTATATAACTCGAAGGTTATTGACTGACCGACATAGTTTTCTATCAACGCACAGCCCAAATTGCTAAACGAATCGGGCTGAAATTTGCGTGCAGGTAGATGTTATGATGTAGGCACCCGCTAAGAAAGGATTTTGGGTCGGGTCTGTCTCACGGGTTTATAATATTTTTAATGTTTCATTGCTTATTCTGGTCTAGGTTAAGTTAGATATACGTTACAGTCAATTTAAATAATATCCCACTGAAGGTCTTTGAAACCCAATATGTGTCTATATGTAATTTCCTGAACCAGTACATTCAGCATTGAGAGTAAGCATGAGGTGACGATACTTGGCGGTCTGAACGAGTTCTGCGTGAAATTCTTCGGTCCACCTGGCAGTGAGTAGTTGTTTTATCGTGCTTTTTTATTTATTTTTCTTTATATGTTCGGATAGCACGGATCCATTTGTTAGGATATGTTAACAAATGGCTAAAAATGTTATTGGGATTTTTCTGACAAAGAAATCTTAATAACAGCCCTGAGTCTGGAAGTTGCCGGTGTGATAGTACCCCCGAGCCCCGGAGAGCACGTAAAGCCGTCGGTCCTGCGCCTGATCTCTCTGCAATCAATATATTTTTTTCATTTATTCATTCACCTGATGTTAAGTGACTGACCGCAGCCCATGAACATCTCCAATATCAGAGTGTTGATATGCCTTGCCGGCTTGAAGGAAGGGGAGGGGATGAGGAGGGGATTAATCACAGGAAGTTGGGAGAGGAGCAGAACAGGACGGGAGAGCTTGCTTGCTATAACATAAAAAATGACAAAAAAAACTTTGGTTAAAAGTGTTTTATCTTCCCAGCTCCATACGAAGGCGGCGTGTGGCGGGTGCGCGTGCACCTGCCCGACCACTACCCGTTCAAGTCGCCGTCCATCGGCTTCATGAACAAGGTGTACCACCCGAACATCGACGAGGTCTCTGGCACCGTGTGCCTGGACGTCATCAACCAGGCCTGGACTGCGCTGTATGGTGAGTTTGAGGATTCTTAACGCAAAAAGATACACATACACCCGTATTCTAAGAAGTTATCTTAATATTCCTCCACCCAACTACGGCTAAGGGTACGTCAAATATGACGTTAAGAAATATTATTCAGTATTTTATGTTATAAGTTTGACATAACTGCACTATCCATCAAAGAGGTCCAATAGTGACTGAGGTTGAGTGGAGTCCAGGAATGCTAAAGGTACGCATTAGAATACGGGTGATAGTGTGAGAGTGAGAAAACTTAGTTAAATGCAAACCACCTGAGAGAAAGAGACAGTGAATGATGTACTTTCATATTATCATTGTGTTTTTCGAGAGAGCCCATAGCAACCCCTGACATTTTACGTGGTGGTTATTTTGTGCATTTTTTGTTGTAATCCGTAGATTTAAATAAATAAAATAATTAAAGTGGATTATGGCGTCATTTTCTGTGCCCAAATGTACAAGGAGAAATTATCCGATTTAATACACTTTTAAAAGGTAAATAAGATTTTGACGTTAATTTTGCCATATATCTGGTCGCGTCTTTAATTTGCCTATGTGTATCTTTGTCATTCAAGATCTTTGGTTTAGTCACAGGATAGAAATACACAAGTGGAAGTGCCTCGCTACTCTAGCCCGCGTGTATCAAGTTTGCATGGATGTGCCACATTTCTTCTTTTGTTTCCATAGTACTGTTTAATTTGTCAATGTGTGAGTTTAGCGACATTGATTCTCATACTAAAGAAGTTATAGGGCACTTCCACTTGTTTTTTCTATTCCGTGGGTTTATTGGTCATAGAAAAAGTTTGTTATGATATATGTTATGCAGTCAAAAGTTACAAGGCTATGTGTAATCACATTGTTAAAACATAACATCAAAATTAGCCAAATCTTTCCACCCATTTTCGAGTTTTAGCGAGACGAATAGCAAATGATATGAGAATTTATTTAATTACATCCAGAAAACTATCATGGTTTTTTATCGAAAGCCATATTATCCCTGATTAGTATGAACTATCCGATGTTTCAACAATTTTAAGTCAGACAAAATTCAAAGCATAACATTCGAAAGCCTATTAAGTAATATTATCCCTGATTAGTATGAACTATCCGATGTTTCAACAATTTTAAGTCAGACAAAATTCAAAGCATAACATTCGAAAGCCTATTAAGTAATATTATCCCTGATTAGTATGGACTATCCGATGTTTCAACAATTTTAAGTCATTTATATTTTGTATTGTTACCTCTTGATGGAACTGCATCTTGATTGATTTGTACATTAAACACTTCACTAGTAGTTTAGTAATTACTGAAGATGGTGTTCGAAACCGGTATAATTTGTAATAAATAATTCATATAGTGTAGAAAATAAACGAATGGGGAACTAGTGAAGTGTTTAATGTACAAATCAATTTTAAGTCGGACAAAAATCTGAGCATTTCCAACGTTCGCAGACCTGTCGAACATATTCGAGTCGTTCCTGCCGCAGCTGCTGACGTACCCCAACCCGATCGACCCGCTCAACGGCGACGCGGCCGCCATGTACCTGCACAAGCCCGAGGAGTACAAGAAGAAAGTGTCAGGTGTGTGCCTCACTAAAAGTTAATAAGTATCGAAGACTTTGTGGCGTCACGTGACGTCACAATTCCTAAATCGCGATGTTCAAATGTTTTCGCCGCTAAGCATATATACCACTTCCAAACATCAATCCTCAGGGCCTAACGGTCGGCCAGTCCTGTGGTTCGACAACTCCACAACTTTTTACACTATTTCCACTATTTATTTTAAAAACATTATTTAATTACAACCGGTTTCGAGGATTCATCATCGGGTAGTAAACAAATAAAAATAGTAGTAGTAATTTCGATATTAGTATTTATATTTTATACTGTGACATCGAAACTACTACCCACATTTTTGTTATTTTTTGATTTTTTTACTACCTGATGATGAATTCTCGAAACCGGTTGTAACTAAATAATGTTTTTAAAATAAATAGTGGAAATAGTGTAAAAAAAAGTCTTTAATTCAATACTTAAAGTGCATTTCCAACAAGAAGTCACAATACAATCTATCAATTTTTAAATTTAATATATTTGTTTTTTTTTTATTATCGCGAAGCAGGAAAAGGAGCGGGTGGGTCACCTGATGGAAAGTGATTAAAGTCCATAGTTGCTCGCGGTGTTAGAGGCATCACGAGAACGTTGTCGGCCTTTGAAGTGTTTATAGGCTCTCTTCTTGAAAGTCCCAATGTCGTAACAGTTCGGAAATACCAAAGGTGGTAAATCGTCCCACAAAGCTGTTATCCTGGGCAAAAAGCTGGAGAATCGCACCGTCATTGATCTGAACGCATCCAGGTGGTGTGGATGCTAAGGAAGTTTGTGTCAAGCGCTGAGATGGTGGAGTTCGGGGGGTGGTAATTACCCCTGGCATGAGAAGAGTGGAGTATTTAGGAAGGGTGGATTGGGCATAATAATAATGCATATCATTGTACCAAAGCATGTAGGAGTATCATTATCCAGCGGGTGCGCCGAGGTCCTGTATTCCGGTCGCCCTCATATTTATCTTTCCCTATGCACCCACGGCACTCTATTGCTGCTTATGTAAACGTGCTGCGGTATTTATCATAAGGCGAACCGTAAAGTCTATTGCTTGATATGACATAAAAGAAATCTTTCAGCCTTCAAATCTTGTAACCTGAACTTAATCTATCAATCTATTCCCAAATCTCCCAATCTAATCTCGCAACCCGTTCTGAAACCTGTCTGTTTTCTACATCTCTCTAGGAATTTTTTGCATCTATATTTAGGTGCTATTTGTGTATTTTTTGTTCTTTTTTTACTTAAATAAAATTATTCTTATACCGTTTCATGTTCTTAATATTTTTCTTATTTTATGCTTATGTAAGGTGGGCTTCATGGACGAGTTGGGGTGGTTCAAATAGCGACCATCCCCTCTCACGCAAAATAGGCGCTTGACGTCGATTTGCGGAAAACTTGCTCGCATTATTATTATTATATATGCTTATGTATAACGTTGTTTCCAGATTACGTCCGAAGATTCGCCACCGAGGAGGCGCTCCTCGAGAAGGACGCGATCACGGGCGTGGGCGCGACGTCCGCGAAGCCCGCGAACGGCGCCGCCAGCGACACCGAGTCCTCCATGTCCGAGTTCAGCGACGACGAGGCGCACGACATGGAGTTATAACGGCAGAAATGCCGACGCTCGCTCACAGCTGTGCCGGTTGTCCCGTGAATCGTGCTGCGTTGTAATTTTTGAATTTGGAACGTTTCGTTCGCTCCGTTCTTTTTAACAGGCGTGATATTTCGAATTTGGAACTGCGTATCTGTGAATTGTTCGTTTTCTTTTTTTTTGTAATATAGGTCAACAATGTTCGAATTTGGAATTGCGTTTTCTTAATGTATGATTTTGTAGCGCATTTAATTTTTAAATTTGGAATCGTGTTCCGAGGTGCTTGGATTATTTTTTTGTCTTCTTTTATCATAGAAATTCCAATTTGGAATCATGCCTTTGGAATTTTTCAGTTCTTTTTGTGGTTTAAAATTTAAATGATTAATTTGCCTAGCCAGCCAGCCTTTTGTATGTTAAATCTAAAATTTTCGGATTTCAAGTACTATGATCTTGAACTGTCCTACGTCTTTTTTTAATCGCAATTCCAAATCGACAGATTCATAATTTCCGCATTTTATGTATTGATTTTTTTTATCACTTAATGCATGCAGAACCTTTTAAACATTTTTATTATTACTTATATTTTTTTGTACACAAATCTGAATTACAACGCAGACACGTACAAATTTCGCGCCAACTTAATATCGAGAAGAAATAATAATATAATCTGTGCCGTGTTCAAGATCACAAATACTTAATACAGATTATATATTTTATGGACCACAAATGCCAATTCTAGGTTTCTAGGTTAAACTTACTGCTCATATAAAGTAAGAACACGGCGGATATGCTTTAAAATTGAATATAAAATTAAAATTTCGTATTTAAAAGTTCTTGGTGTGTTTCGGAATGTTAGATATTTGTAAGGCTTTGATCGTTGGACTCGACGCGTTTGAAGATGCAATAAAAAGTTTTAAGGATGACGCGTCGAGTCGGTTTTTAGATACGATTCAACCTGACGCTATGTAAGCAAGAGTGGGTATGCAATTGTGACGATCGTTGATTGAAAATTGAATTTTCAAAATATTTTTCAATTAATGACTTTTTTTTTATTTGGCAAGGAAATTTGGAAACCGTAATTGATGCTTTCTAACCGATTTCAGAAAAAAAGAGGTTATCAATTCGGGCGTATTTTTTAGCCTTCAACTATTAACAACGTCAAATAGTCTACATTGGTAGAACCATTTTTGTCTTTAATGTGCCCTTATCTTACTAAAATTAAAACTTAAAAAGATTAAAGTTAATGTGAGGATCGAAACCTAATTCTGAGCAATGCATTGCGTCAGGCGGTCGTTATTTACGCGTAAGATAGGCTACCAAACGAAGTGTTCACGGAATTATTCCGGAAATGTAGAAAGGACTCGAAAGAATTTCGCTAATTCGGTAGGATAACAATTTTTAATGTATGTTAGCGTACGAACTTCTCTATGTATGGGAGACGGCGCGTTTCGACGTAAATCATAAAATCATAGTTTCCTAACATATGAACTTTAACTAACATATTTTATCTTCGTATTTTTAAGCGATGGCAACACAGCGACTAGTGAGCGAGATAGCATTTTGTAAATATCTTTTTAATCTGTCCCCATAGCATAAATACAATCAAAATACGAGCCCGTTGCAGCGGACTGCAGTCATCAATATATCTCATAGGTATTTAATTTTTTTATTAGTGTTAATTTTTAATGATGTGTCATGTTTTGTGTTTTTTGTCCATCTCCCTCTGACACGGCTACCATATCATTGATGTTTTTTATTGTTGGCAACACTTGAAATTTTATTGGTTGAAGTACGACTTTCGTATGGTACATTATATTTGTAGACTATGAATATACCCTATTGTTCAAATACTCGATTGATGATGAACTTTTAGAGATGTTTTAATATAATTCTGACCCTTTTTGAGTGATAGTGACAGCGTTACATTTCAAAGTACCTAATTGTTTAGTATCATTTAAATATTTGGACGATTTCCTCTTAAACATCTTTGTTAAACCACTTTTTGAATTTTTGTTACTATAAAGGTCGATGTACGTATGTAATGTACTAAAGATACTATATCTCGTCGTAACTAAACCTTGTGTTTTTAAATGATACAATATTTGTAAAAAGTTGAGTCTACTCATATAATGTAATGTAAGATTTGTTATCTGTGATTGATTTAAACAAAGTTCTAAATTGTCTATAGAGGTTGAGAAACTGAAATGTTATAACTGTACTTAGTGTAATTGCTCTTTCGCTTAGAAATGTTTTATTTTAGCACAATTTACTTTTTCTATGTTTGTAAACGCAGTCTTCCCTTTTTTATTTGTCACACGGCTAATTGTGCGTAATCATTTAATTCACTTAATTTGATTGAATTAATTATCATTCGTTTTATCTTTGAACTCGGCGTCCGCTTAGTAAGGAACCTTTCGTGCTGTCAACATGACATTGACATGAACTGGTCTTGCCAGTTTTGGCTTATTTTGTAATGTTCTTTTTGGAATTCGTTGACCATAGATTCACAAAATATTATTGCCTTACTTTATTTTAACTCAAAGAGTCACTGCTTTATCAGTCATCATTCGCTGTTTCACATTGTTTACCAAAAAATTAATAAAAAGAAAAGTTTATTAATTTCCTACTTTTATAAATAAGCGCAACACTTGAAATTTTTTTATAAAAAAGAACATTACAAAAAAATAGAGATCTCTACAAATGACATATTGCGATCCTGAAAGTGTTGCAAACGTCTTAATGTTAAGTCTAGGATATAAATAGTTTTAAACATGAAAAAATATATGAATAATATAGACATATTATGTATCTTTTAAATGAAAACTCAGCCATAATAATATATTTTGGTATAGGAGAAAACGAAAAATTATTAGTTGTATCGAAGTTGGGTCGACGGATGTTTTTTGGTAGATTTTCGAGCTTCGAGTCCACCCAGCTTGGGTTTGCACCGTGGGAATCGTGGAGTTACATTGTTTTTTAATAAGAAAATTCTTTTAACCTAAAGCAAAGGATTCGGCACCGCTTTCTATAGCAACACTGCTAATTTATGTCACTGTATGAGTGCTTAAGATTAAAAGCATTTTCCTCACTTACGATACTAAGACTATCTTGATTCTGATGTTGGATATCGTGAAATGAATAATAGTGTACCAAATTGTTCCGTTAAGCCCGCGGATTTTGAAATCGGTTTAACATGTAACAGAATAAAAGTTTATAGTATATTTTTATTTGATTACATGTAATAAACTTACGTTATTTTTAAACTAGCACGTTGTTTTATTTGTTTTTTTACACGTATTCCAAATTATTTGGAAAAACTACACTTGGTGAAAAGATGGTAACCCTACTTTAGGCGTTTCTACACGCCTGTTTTCTGGAGTTAATTTCGCATTTAGTTGTCACCTAATGAGTAAATATTTTACAAAATAGTCTAGTCAAGT
>LQNK01000379.1:115402-148935 GCA_001586405.1 Phoebis sennae | reverse complement strand
GGGGCAGCTGCCCTCCTGTGCCCCCCCCTGGGTACGCCCATGGATTTTGGTAGTGTCAATGTTCGTTTCAGCGTGCGATATAACACGCATAATGCGACGTACCGTCCATGGTGTACCTGGCGGCGGCGGACACGATGGCGATCTCGCCGCCCGGCACGCGCGCGCTCGACTGGTACACCAGCTCCGCGCCCAGCGCCAGCCGCTTGCTCACCGACTGACACACAATCACATCATTATATTCAATCCTTTATCTATACCAGGGGTGGCCGACTTGTGGTGGTAGCTTAAAAAATGACTATTCATAAGTACTTTGTGAAAAGTTTACATGAATAAAAATATTTTCTATTCTATTCTATTCTATTCTTGATTTGACCCAAAATCTCTTGTTCGCTAACGAGACCCTGTGCGATCTACCAATTACGTACTAGAATTCTTAAACGAAACAGCATAGTTCAGTACACAATCATGTCGCAGTTTTATTTTAACTTAACTACTTATTTACACATATATTAGTGTGAGCATTGCGTCTGAGTATCTTCCGAAAGCCTATTCTGCGTAAAATAGAGAATATATACCGTGGCGGTATTTATATTTTTTGCCTTGCCACGATCGACTGGACTAATAGTCGCGATCGATCGGTCGATCACGATCGACCTGTTGGCCACCCCTGATCTATACTAATATTATAAAGAGGAAACCTATGTATTTTTGTATTCAATAGGCTCAAAAACTACTGGAGCAATTTCAAAATTTCTTTTACCATTACTTAAGAGGGATTCCTCCGAATCCGTATAGGCTATATTTTATCCCGGAAAATAGATAGTATATAATATTATGCTACGGGAGCGAAGCCGCGCGGATCAGCTAATAATTCATAAAACCAATCACCATGACATTTGACATGGATATACATAGTTTGAAACATATATAAATAAATAATATATCATACAAATATACTTTTAAGCTTATTCACAATCTTTCATAACTTTTATTGACTTTAATATACTGCAAAAAATTGATATAAGGTACATTTAAACAACACAAAAAAAGAATCCAAACCTGCAAGTAATGTCCAACCAACACAGAAGACTTCTCACTGAAGTCCGGCTTTCCGAACGCCATGGCCAAAGTGTAGTCTGACCCTTTGTACTCCAATGTACCTTGCGTGGCTGTCAGCTTACATTCTTGTATCTAGAAACATTAATAATTATTCATATTATATAAGATTCAATATTCACATTATTAACTATTTGTGTACAAAATTTTATCCAGTTCGGATAAACAAAACTCTAGAATAAAAAAAGCCTACAATTTATAATTTTGTGTAATTTGCTGATAATTTATTTAATAATAAAATTCGGTCCAAAAATCTAGGACCGAAGCTATGAAAAAAGCTAAAAATTGTATTTATTTTCTTCGATAAGTAATCTGTCTTTTATACTCAAATGTCATATCATAAAAATCAATGAAATAGCAAATTTTCATAATTAAATTTCATGCTAAACAAGTTATAATGTTTTATCACTACATAGTATAAAACAAAGTCGCTTTTTCTGTCATGTGTCATGTTGTATGTCCCTATGAACGCTCAAATCTTTAAAACTACGCAACGGATTTTGATGCGGTTTTTTTTAATAGATAGAGTAACTCATGAGGAAGGTTTTTATGTATAATATCATCCATTAAATAGTGGACAAATACTGTTATTTTTGAGGTTTCTAATGTGCAAACGCAGGCTGAATCCTACGAGATTTATCAAAATAATGTACTAAGTATTGTACACAATGAAAAATGTCTACAGAAAACTCCGCGATGGTATATGTCTATCTCTTATGGATATCCCACAATAACATTTTTTTGTCATTTACTTTTTACGACAAATAATGACTAATATTCGAAGCGATTTTAACCAATACAGCATTAATCCTTATCCAATTAAATACCTTAAATACATTGTTGATTTAATATAGATCTATTTGGCCTTTTACAGCATCTGATTTAAATCAATATTTTTGAAGATGTACAGATTTAAAAATTGCGGAACGTAGCGTTTACGGCGACGCGGCGCGGCGGCAGCGTGCCTATAAATAGCGCGTAAAAAATTGTAAAAATGTAAAAAAAAGTGAAAATATTGTGTATAAAAGATATTCCAAAGATAAGGAAAGGGGAATTGTTTTAAGTACTCCAAAAACGCTTGCGGGCTACGGGCAGTAAATGAATAAATCAAATCTACTGGATTGATTTTATCATTTTTTCAGTGAGTTACATATTTTAAACCCGTGCAAAGCCGGAGCGGGCCGCTATGTTTTTTTATAAACAACGTTCACAGTTTTTCTGTAGCGTATTTAGTATATCAGCATTGCACCCGTGCGAAGCCGGGGCGGGTCGCTAGTAATTATATAAATAAGTTTTTATATTGATACCAAGGATTATGAAAAGTAATAAATTCTGTCATTAAATTTGTTTTTCTACCATTTGTGTCATAAAATATTCATTTACATAATTCATTTGTAATCAAAAACTACTTAGAGCCTGAGCTATAAGTATTAATTTAGATATATTTATATAAATTTAAGTTATATAAAAAAAATTGCAAAAATAGAACCGGATTTTTCCCTTCTTAGTGTCTTGTGAAGGGTAATCACACCATCTAGTCACAATTCAGTTGGTATATACATCATTAAACCTTAACCATACAGCTTATTCTGTCGATTTTCGAGGAGTTCCCTAGAATATCTTCCTCATGGATGATCAGACTTCAACCAAATTTCTATGGGACCACACTGACGCTCTACTCTTTTAATGCAAAAGAATTTTTCAAATCGGTCTATAAACGCAGGAGATATAAGGTAACATACATAAAATAAAAAATAAAAAAATACAGTTGAATTAAACCTCATCCTTATTTTAGAAAGTCAGTTAAAATATGTGCCAAATGATGTTCCTTCAATGAAAAGAATCTAAAACCTCAAGACTGGTTATCTAGATTCTTTATCCAAAGCATTTTATAAAATCTCACATCTCACCAGGGGGGGAGTGAGGAATAAAAAATTAAAAAAAAAAGAACTCACGTAATTTATAGACGCCCCCTAACTATACTCTAGCCAAATTGGATGACGAATGTTTAATAACAAAGCGTTGCCTAGCAACCATTGACAAGCATATATTAACAACCTTTTTATTTTATTTTTTTCAGTCATAAAACCAATATTAAACATTTATGGATATAATTTTGGAGTAAAAAATTTGAATAAACCAATTGAATAATCTACTGGTGCTTAGAATCTATTAATATCGAATATATTAATATTCGAGTATATAGTATTAACTAAAGTTTATCAATATAAAATATTTTTTTTATTTTTCAAGTTAGTCTCATTATATAAGGAATGTAAAGACTATTAACAAATATGTTATCTGATGTTATTTCGTATATTAATTTATAGGTTATTTATATTTTGTCCCTTTTTAAGAATGTGATAAATTAACTATTGTATAATTACTTTAAAAACTATGGGAACGTAAATTTAAAAAATATATATATATAATTCGCGATTAAAGGCGGAACGGAACAAAAAACTTCCAATCGGACCCCGGATTATACTGCAATTATTACCCGACTGATTTCAAAACTATTTTAGCGTATGCACCAGAAAAGAAAATCTCTCACTTCCTAATTTGGATAATTAGCCAGAAAACATGAAAATGTTTAGAAAACCTGCAGTTTTTATGTTTATAGGGCTGTCTAGTTGAAATAATTAAACTTGATTTTTATTTTTCATTTTATTACACAAATATTAAAGGGTTTTGAGTTTTTCTAGTGATATATGACAGGAGAAAAAAAACATTATAATCCTTTATAAAAAACGTGCAGTAAAGTGGTCAGATAGATGAGTTGTAAAAAATATATATAAATTGAATTGTGATGACCCTAAATAGGTTTGTTTACATTTATTCGTCATTGAATATGGCTGAAGTATAGCTATTCATGTTACGATTTAATAAAGTTTTCATGTGTATACTGTCGGTATGGCTAATAAATAAATATACCTGAGCCGCAGCCTTGAACCTGACTTCAGGTGTCAACTGATGTATGAAGTTGAAGTTGACATTGCCCGCAGGGTCCACGTCCCCGAGCACGACGGGGAACGCCTCGGTGGGAGAGATTTGCTTGGTGCCGATGTACGTAGCGCCCAGTTTGTATCCGTTCTGCGCTGAGCTCATGGTCAGCGTGTGGGACATCTGTAACGAGAATCATTTTAATAACAACGGAAATTCTTAGCTTCATCGTCTGTATAAGCCTCATATGAACTGGTGCACTTGGCTGAGGCTCGTGTATTAAAAATAATTCATGGGGGGTGTTACTACAATATAAACAAAAAATTTGAGATTTTCTGTCTGTCTCTCTGTCTGCATGTTTGTGCGCACATCACATACTATGTACTGATCAGTTTTAAATGCCTTTTTTAGAAATGTATTTGTCTTCTTGCAGATTAACATCTGGTCTATAAATAAAACTTTAAAATAAATAGAGTTGTTGTACGAAAGGTACTCGCTTCTCCAACTAATTGTGGTGGGAAAAATAGCGGGCAAAAGAGCAGTTGGGCGAAGGAAAAAGTCGTGGTTGCGTAATATCCGAGAGTGGACAGGAATCGCTAATGCTGCGGAACTGTTCACCCTCGCTAAAGAACGAAAGAAGTATGCGGAGCTAACTGCCAACCTTCACTAGTTGGAGAGGCACTTTAAGAAGAAGAAAAAAAGTATTTAATTCTTTATATTGAAATATTAATATAAAAAAATACATTTGAAAGATTTTTACATACACAAGCGTGAAGCTGAACTTTTATAATAAAAGTAATATATTTTGATGTTACACTTTAGTTATAAAAAACAATCCACTATGTTTCGGTTTGTTGATATTGTACTGTTACATAGATAAGATTATACCATTGATATCAATCTACTATGACTACATATTCAAAATCCAAAGTAAAGCAGTAAATGACTTTATACAATATCTGATTATAATAAATATTCATATTTAATTTGTTGATGTTCTGCTGTGTAGCTTATACTATGAAAGATTGTAAGTCTCAGTTTTAGTAAAAATTATAATTTATACAGAAACATAATTTTTATAAAATTTGATTATGGAAATTGTATTACAAAAAATAGAATAGAAAATATGCTTGAAAGAGCTCCACTCCCGATTATGGGGGACGGTTAACACTTAAGTTACATAGTTTTTTACTATACCAAGTATTAAATAGAAAAATTGGTATGTACCTGGAAGTGATTTGATATGCCTTTGTTTACCATCAGCTTACCACCTTCAAAATTCACTGGCATTACATCTGAAATGGAAGAAGAAACCCTAAGAACAAGTTTTAAGTACCTATATATTTTTGTGACACCCAAAAACTACTAAAGGGTTTGGTATCTAAGTGTAATAATTAAATTATTAGGCAGTAATTTATTTTATATATTTTTTTATGGAAATAATTTAAAAACAATACATTATAAATTATATTCTATTCACGGTATGATAATTGTTCTGCATTCTAAAACAAATTTATTATAATACTTATTTTTTAAAAGAGCATCAGACAATTCGGAAGATAATTTTAAAATAAATAAAAAGTTTGGAAAAAAATATAAAAGGGATAGATATGATGTGTATAAATTTGTAAGTAAAAATAGTTTATTGAAAAGAACTAATTCAATATATTTGTTAATTTGTTCATTATCAATTAAATGTTGTCTTGCACCATAGATGTGTAAGAGGTGTTTTACTATTTAAGGAATTTAGGTTATGCCTTATCTTTCAGTAAAAAGAGGTTATGAAATATTACAATATTAGGTCTAACTTGAAGTTTCATGTTAAAAATAAAATATTAATGTGTAAATATTGCCATTGCGAAACAAAAATTATCATATTGGAATGATATTACATCACAAGGTAACCAAACTTTATGGTCATAGCCTACTTTTTAATATTCTCTTATTTCTGACTGAAATGTATGCGAAATCATAATAAACAATTTTATTGTCACAGGATATTAACTATTACTGTCATAAATGATGTTAAAAACCCATAAAAGTCCTACCTTTGGTCTTTTTGTGCAATTCATCTAAAGTTCCAGGATTTTCACGTTTGTTTGCTTCTTCAATATTTTTGATATCGGTGCTAGTTAGACCTGAGTTGGAAACACGGTATCGGCTTGTTATGGCACCCATTTTAAAAGGAAAATCTGTTTACTTTTCCTAAATTCCACAAAAATCAATGAACATGTGCAATGAAACACAATTCGGTGGAATAAAAGACAATCGGTGCAAAGATGACAGCCGGTAATACCAACTACCGCAGCATTCTCAGAGTGCCAATATTAAGAATCTAAAATAATGCTTGTCTTTGATGTACCGAACGTCAAATAAAGCTTGTGGTATCATTATGATATTACAAACAGAGTAATTGCGTATTTTTTGCATTAGCAAAACTATTGTATATGTATGAGTAATATTTTTTACAAGGTTATAAAAGTAATAAATCATTATTCATTTTATATTGTTTTTTTTTATATTTATAGTTGGCAACAATTCAAAACATCAGTCAAAAAAAAAATTGTCCTGTTAAAATGACAATAAAGTTCCTTGCTAGATTTGACAAACAGTTAAAAACAATTGTAAAAATTTGTTTCTGACTTTCGTAATTACTATTTTTTAATTACATTAATAGAAAGTTCTAACAATTTCTAAAAAAGCTGGATTAATAAAAATTTAAAAAATGCCCAAAGTTGTTTCAAGAAGTATCGTCTGTTCAGACACGAAAGATCAGGAGGAATACAATGAAACGAAACCATTGCATATTTACTACTGTTTATGCGGTCAAATGTCCCTTATACTCGATTGTACGATAGACAGGCTCCCTCTAAGACCCACAGACAGTGCTCGAGTCATCGATGGTTCAAAACATGCTCACAAAATAACATCAGACCCAGATGAGACAGTATACTTAAAACGTGAAAAGGGAATTGAAAGGCAGTATAGATTGAAGTGTAAGAAATGTGCAATTCCGATATATTACAAACACGATCAAGACAGCAATGTTGTATTTATAATGGATGGAGCATTGGTTCAAACAGTAGGTGAAGTTACAGATATTTATAAACAAGTGGCACTGGCGCAGCCTAAGAAAATTATGGTTACGAAACACACAAAGAATATGGGTAAATTCAGTTCTGTGACTGTGTCCACGATTGATGAGGAAGAAGATGAAATTGAGGCGAGGGAAGTAGCAGACAGTTATGCAAATAATGCAAGAATTATTGAGAAGCAATTGGAAAGGAAGGGAATGAATAAGAGGCAAGCTGAGATGCCTTCACAAGGATCAACGGAGAAACGAGTTAGAGGGACATTAATTGATAAATAGATTCAAATGTTTCCATAACTTTGTTAATTTGGTAAGATATTAAACTGGATATTTATAATAAACTGTTGTTTTATTGGCTAACTAGCAGTACCATGTGAAACTAATGAATTTTATTATGCTTATATTTACAAACAAAAAATAGCTGCTATGGGAAGTTTCCAATCAAGGTCAGATATTATTTAATTTTTTTCATTATAATAATGTGTGTTGCATGCAAAAGAAAAACAACAGTACAGGTTTCTTACTTTTTTATTCATATGAAAACAACTTTACAATATCATTTAAACAATAAATATAGATAATTAAACATGTTTCCATTTTATGACTGATGGAGTAAATATAATTTCTTTATTTACATAATTTTCTTGTGTCCAAGTCAAAACTTTGTAAATAACTGAATTTGGTCAAGTATTTAAATTAATTTAGATTTACCTAATCAACATAAATAATACCAATATAATAGGAGTAGGAAAGCTCCACGGGTTGATTCTTTTGTGTCAAAATGAAAAAAAAAATTTTTTTCATTTAACTTCTGATTTAAGTACATTTAATATGTTTTAATTGAAATTAAAATGATATATTCAAATGTTTGTAATAAGCATCCTGATCCATGATCCTCATAAAATATTTTTTTTGATATGGTATAAAATGAAATTGATTTTAACATATAAGTTAAATGGGAACCATATATTTTCAACCTATCATAATTTTTAGAAATTCAATCAAAGACAGTTTTAAAACAATTGTTTCAACCAGACACAAAAGTAGAAATTTAATTACACTAGCTCTCAAATCGAAATATAAAACTCAGTTAAAAAAGTCAAATTTTAAAGTCAATAATTTTGTACAATATTTACATTCATTGAACAATTTAATAATACTATTTAAATTTTATAACATATCTTATCTAGTCTCAATTCTGACTATTATGTTATCTTTTACAAAAAGTAATTTTATTTGCAGCTCAAATAAAAATTCAATTAAATGTTTGGGATGCACAAATAAAAAAAAAATATGTAAGTGCCTGTACTAAAGAAACTTTTTATATTTATTAACAAACTTTAGTTTTGTTGTAGTTTTGTAGATTGGGATAGGTATGTGGTAATAACAATAATTCACATTATACTAACGCGAAAAATATGAATAACACTTCTAGGATAGAATCTAAAACTATATGGGGTTGACAACATTTTTAAATATATATTTAAATTATTATAAAATTAACATTTAAACACCTTAAGGCATTATGATATTTTCTAGGAAATATTTTTACAATAGATTTTTAAATAAATTTATGCAAAATCTTTTTATAAATAAATAGTTGGCACCAAATGTGGTTATTGGAAGCAATGTATAGAGGGTGGTGTTATACGGGCTTGATTGCTGGTCATTTTTATCACCACCCTGTACACTTGTTGTGCGTAACAGTTTCAAATTATGGTCATACTACAAAGTATAAAATATTCCATTTGAGTAAATAAAATAAAAATATATCGCAAGACAGGAAGGAAGTAACAACAATGTTCTGGATAAATCTTAACCCTAAGGAATGTGATTTGTGGTAAAACGGACAAAATTGATAATATTATATTTAATTATTTAAGAATTACATCAATTTTAAAAGGGCACTTACTAGGGGAATCCCTACACCTACGGCGATTACCTTGCAACACTGATCATTAAAAAAGTACGTATATAATTCAGTGTTGCAAGTTTTTCGAATTTAATTCTATCTACACATGTAAGTATGTCGAAACATTCGTCGGTTTATTTAGGAAGTTTTGCAAGATGTTATGAATTGCATTGTGCCGTTTTTAATAAACATTTTTAGAAAAGAGAAACAAATGGAAGGAATAAGGTGTCTCATAATTATTTTTCGATTTTAGTAGCGTCTTTCGATACAAAAAATCGAAAATTATGTACTTAATTATATGTAGTATGAGATATGATTATCTCATGTTCATATTGGATTCATATCTATCTAGGAATAAAAAAAGATATCGATTAAAAAATTTCAGCGTACTTCTGCAGTTAGGGTATCTATTTCAGGTTTATAGTCCTGTGTTCTTTAATATTTTTTTTATATAAAATTACTGTAAATATGAGCAATGTCTTAGATTCACAGATGATGTCGAGTGAGGGTGTTGGAAAATGGGTCCAGAAAGACGTATTATAGAACTATAAAACTGTTTAAAATATATTTTTACAATTAAGTCTTTAATTTTATATTGTCATTAGACTTTTGATTTAGAATAACTTTTTGGAGTAGGTACAAATAGTTTCTGGTAGAACATTTAAATTAAAAATGTCTAGCAACACTACTTTCAGTCTGACGGTATCGAGGGATTTTGGAACTATTCGGGACTAATGTATTTTCTAGCTAATTTCACTTCTTTTCTAATACTAACACTTTACACGGGGCAATGCCTTACATTTCCGTAAATCAAAGCAAAACTAATATTAAATCGTAAATCCACATTGCGGTGCTAATTTTCAGTATTTATTTAAGTACACCAAAGTGAGTTTCTCATTTTGTAAGTATACAATTTTAATTTTTGTGAAAATATTTTATAAAATCGACATAAAATAAAGATAAAGAAAAAAAAGCCGTTGTTCATTCAATTCCAAAACGTCCTTACTCTATAAAATTTAAACCTACTCTACGAATCTCACTTTCTGTGTACACAGTAATTCTAAATAGTACCTAATTTGTTCCGCCTGGTCGAGTCAAACAAATTCATCAAAAAGACTAGGGACCTAGAGTAAAATCAACGAAAATTGAGCATGACCACCTAAGATATAGGGTGTGTATAACATTTACAAGATCTAGCTTAGACCAGCACAGGTTTTCGTTTCCGCTTCGTCCTGTGGTGCTCGGCGCTGGGATGCGCGGGGTGCGCGGGGCGCGCGGGGAGGGTCGGTGCTATAACCGCTTGAGGGGCGGGGGGGCCGCCGGCTGGTGAAAAGGGTGGTACTGGCGAGCTAGGATGTCGCCCTATAACAGTCCAAATGTCCCCCTATACATTAATTATGTCGTACACGTCAATACATCGGATTCACATCTAATTTTATTTCAGAATTTTGAAATTTGAAGGAGAAAGACATATAACTACAACAGAAAATAACCAATTGATTTTTAACTTATAATTGAAGAGCGCTAAATAAAATAGGTTTTCATCCGATGGACGAACAAGTAGGAATAAAAGACAAAAGATCTTGATAATACTTACAACTTGCGGTTGATTCTGTGCGAGTTTTATATTTCTTTCTTGAATCATTAATTGATGCGCGGCCCTAAACATTAAATAAAATTTAAAGAATAATTCTTTTTAAAACATAAATTAGTATTAAACTACCCATACCTATCCATCTGTTCTTGTGTCATATCCAATGCTTCTTGCATTTCTCTCGACGTATTCCTTACGAACTCTGGATCGCAGTAATCTCCCAATCCTTGTTCAGTTAGTACCTGATTGAGATTGATACAAAAGGGTTTTATTGCAATGAAGTTGACAACTTATTAATATTAGTCTTATATAAACTTTTCATTCAATATACGAGTACTAAGATTAGACCTAAGTAGGGATTTTCATCAAATACAAATGATATCTTAAAAAGATGGGGAAATGTAGTAGAAGTATTATTTCTTACCCTGGTGACTAAGCTTTCTGCTGACCCCACTACAGGCACTGAAGAGCTGTTTCTGGGACTTCCTGGAAGCGACATCACCCCCCGGCCAGTACTGTCACCGCCTGTTGTTTAGACGATGTTGTAATTTTACTTTTTAATGATATTCTTATAAAGTATTAATAAGAGCTGCACTTTGAACTTGCTTAAATTTGTCTCTAATATAATGACTCTAGAAACCATGAATGTAACTTTTTCTAATGTGATTTTTATTTCAAATTCTATATATTTACAATTTCGAATGTTCCTATTCTTTAAACTCAAGAACTATCGTCTATCTATATTTTCTAACTTTTGAAGCATAAGCTAGCCCTATTCTAAACTCTATAATCTAAAGCAGTGAAACTAAACAGCGATGATATTATTGTTTAAAATATTTTGCTCTCGTGATCATTTTTGACTTGTCTATTTAATTTACGTGCATTTCCTATACTAAGCGTTTTATTAAGAGAATACCTCCCTATCTATTCTAAAAGCTACTATTGTTAGTACTAAACTATTAGCCTCTATAGTATCTTTAGTTAACTGTTACTTTACATGCGGCTGTCTGTGTAAAAGTAAGATGTGGGCGTAGCCATCTTGATTATGATATAACTTAATTGGATTTTAGTTTAAAGTGCTTAATTAGGTGTTAAAATGTGGTATACTTTTTAATTGGTGAAAATAAAAACAAAATATGGGTTTTGCAAAAGCGATGTGTTTAGTGGTCTTTGTCAATATTATACTTATAAATAAGGTTCCTTTATAGATTCCTGTAAAGCTCAAATATAAATTAGTGCACATTGATGAAATGTTTAGTAGAAAGTTTCCTTATACAAAATTTGACATTACATATCAATCATAATCGCAATTTCAAACAAAATGTTTTGTTTATTTTACAGACGTAATTATATTATAGACACTAGAATACTAGAAAGAAATTAAAGATTTAATAATGTGCTAGGATTTGTAAATCAATGCCACGTTAATCGTTGATGATATTTTATTAGTTAATATCACTATAAGAACATTAAATAACGTAATAATTTAACAATTTGTTTGTGTTTAACAATTTGTTGAATGTTTGGGATTTTTTATATTTAAATGCAATTTTTAATTTAATTTTACACAATGTATAATTCCTCATGGTCATAAACTACGTGGTCTCGAGTAGACATTTTAATCGCGTTTTAAATCCATTTTAAAATCTTCAATACGTAAATATATTACATCAAATCCACCACGTGAGCAGTGAAGTATCCAAGTTTTGATTTACAAATCCGTGTGAAAGGAAACTTCCTGCGTGCGGACCTGGTGAACGCGGTCGATCTACAAGGCGCACGGGCGGCGCATGCGAGGCCGCGCCCGAGGACGCGCTGCGCACCATCCGACCTGCCGCCGCCGCCGCCGCCAGCGCCGCGGGCCGCACCGTGCGCAGGCTGCGCCGCTCGCCGCCCCGCTCCGCGCCCCGCTCGCCGCCCCGCCCCCGCGCGTGCGAGAACGCGAACGGGAGCTTCGCCGCCGCGTTGTAGCCGTACAGCGTCATCGTCCGCGACTCGATCGCCGGCGTTATCTCGCCCGCCAGCAACGGCGATATCTTCGGCTGGATCGTCTCTATGGGTGACGGCGTCTTCTCCTCCGGCGACGCCTTCCGCGGCAGCGTCAGTTTCTCTATCGATGTCGCCGTCTCCTCCGGATGAATCTTTTGCCGCGCGTTAGCCTTAGTGTCCGGCGTCGACAGATAGTTCACGCAGCCGAAAGCGAGCCCGATCTGACCCAACATTTCCGGATAGTTGGACCGCTGATTGCTATCCGCCGGAGGGGAGCGTGCGTGAGAAAGTGTTAATTAATACACACGGATGCGAGTTAGTGCTAAGTTCTAAACTACGGAGAGTCACTCGGTCACACGGTTTAACTACCTTGGTAAATAGCGTTCTTTAGATTGTTTGTGGTTCTTCTGCAATACAATAAGCGATGTCTCGTGAATAATTACTCTCATTAAGATTGTTATTACACTTTTTAATATGTTATGTGTTATTGTATGAAATGATACTTACTCGAGTACTTGATATATCTTTTCCGATTCTCCGTTTAATATCAAGGGACGCAACGGTATTTGTTCTTTGGGCTGTCCGTTTGCCCTGTAAATAAGTTTTATAAATTAATACATTATTCTTTTTTATTTTGACTGTTAAACTGAATACTTACAAGTTTGGTGTAAGTGGCAGCGGCCCAACTCCATATTCCTTCTGCATCATGGAACTTAGATGGTTCCCAACAGCTTCTGAAAGTATAAACGGAAAATCTTACTAAATATTCACTGACTATTCTATATCATAACGTGTGTAAGAGTATAGAAGGATGTTTTGAAAACAAGGATAGTAAGTAAGTAGGATACCTAATGGTGGTTCCCCGGGTTTCCGTGGTCTATTCATAATTTGTCTATTAGGGCCGTGTCTTCGTATGCTGGACCATACACCTCCGAATAGTGAGTGATTTCTCTGTTAAAGATTAGAATTTGTTATGTGATACATTGTTAAATTATCATTATGGTTTCCTGACGTTATTCGGTATTAGAAAAAAATTATTGACTGAAAAAGTTACATTTGACGATTTATATTTCCAATTCTTATCATTCCTTATTTCAATTTTCTTATTAAGCTAAAAAATATTATAAGCAGTTTTTAAAATTCCACAAAATTATAACACACAAATCCAAATATTAAAAGGTAATTTTGTATTTTCACTTACCCTATGCATTGGCAAGTCGAGATTAGCGTCTACGTCGTCCAAACATCCCGAGATGGCTCTCTTCAACTCCGGCCCAGCTTCATGTAACGTCCTCAGACCAGCTTGTAACGTCATCTGCTGAGCCGCCTCTCCTCCCGCGTTGGCCCTCGTCTCCTGCTCTTTGCGCTTTTTGAACCTTTTTCAATAATATCGATGTCAACGACATGTGGAATAAAGCTTTCCTCACTTCCTGGTCTTGGGGATAGCAATGTTAGATTTGCTTTGGTTGATTTTATGTTGTAAATGTTATGGTGGTGCAAGTGAACCCAGGAAATTAGGATAAGCTCAAATAACGATAACGACATACTTACTTTGTATCCCAAAATAAAAGCTAGAGCAAATGAATGATTATTTCGAAGGCTAAGCTAGTATTTGCAACTAGTTGATCTCTCTATTATGCTAGTTTGCAATGTGTCGTTTAAATCTAGAAAAATCTCGATCAAAATCTTAAGCTTCTATTTTGTTAGGCAAAAACCATCTATTCTTTTGATAATAATAGTTTTTGACGAGTGAAAATTGATGACACTGATTCAAGACCGTCTATCTAACATGTGAAAAATAAAAATAATCACAAAGAACACAACATTTAATAAATGTAATACGTGAGGCGTTTGAACGAAAAATAAATGAAAAATCAGGAAATTGATAATAAATCGGAGATTCCCAGTAACATGCCTGTTTACAGATCTGTAGGAGTTAATTGAGTGAGAGGGTCTGTCAAAGGCCAAAACGTTTAAAGGTAAAGTATTATCTTCGTCAACTCTTCAAGGACCATGCGGGGTACAATCGAAAACATCTATACAATCAATTCCTCCAATGATCTCTTTCGTAGCATTAAATTTTGTTCTAGCGACATCAGTCTATGAAAACAAGTGTCGAGATTTACAACTAAAAGGGTACATTCTGTCGCCTAACAACATACTTTGTCTGATGCGTTACTTACGCGTGATTCCTATGGAACAAAAACAGTACGTCAGTGTTAAACCGAACTAAACATAAATAAACAACAAGGTTAAATCATAATATTATACTGAAAGATTAGAAAACCAATTAAATATTAAAGTCGAGTGCGGTTTAAATTTATTAAGAAATTTGATTTGTTATCTATCCTACTTATAATACAGATTATGTTAAGTTTATTTCTTGTGTAAAAATTGAAATTGAAATTTCAATTAGTCGACATGTTGTAGGTGTTCAATATATTAATTATTTAGTCACGATTACTGTCAGAATCTATTGTTACCTTCTGAAGTAGTCTTGGATGAGGAAGGTGGCGTAGAACTTTCCAACGGTGATCTCGTTGGGGTCTCCTGGAGGTGGAACGACCTGATCCAATAATTTTGGTGAAGTCCGTTTCCAAATCTTTTTGATAACCGCCCTGAGTTCCGTGTTGCAGTCATCTATGTTACCTGGAGAGTTTTAATAAAAGGTAATTTAAAGTGAGTGAAATGACACGATAGAAACGCATAAAAATCAAATGATATTAACATACAAATAGTTCAGAAAAAGAACTGTATCACTAAGTTAAAGAAGTACTTTTAACCATGCGGAAGATTGTTTTTATGTAATTAGAGCCTATGGAGCTAATGAATTTAAGTTACATAATATTATATACGCTGATGACGTTATTTTTTGAGTTTGTTTCAATTTTAGTGTTACTTCGGATTACAGTAGCCAATGTTATAAAAGTCCTACCTTCCGTTTTAATCTTTAGAGACGTTCTCACAACAGCGAAGAGCGTGGCGTTGAACAGCACCGTGCCGTCGGAGTTGAGCGGCATGTTCATAGACACGAGGCGCTTGCAGGCCACGCGGTGCGGGCATAGCTTGCCGAAACCTACTCAAATAAGATGAAGTCCATAGCATCACTAACTATCGAAGATTTCATAGACGCCAGACATATAAAACTTGATAAAAAGTTTGCGAAATGGATAAACAATAAATATTGAAGTTTTTAAAGTGTTGACTTTAAAGTAAGGCTGCGACCAGTCTAAGAGAAGATGCTTAGAAAGAATAACAATTTTCAACGTAAAATATAGGATAAGTAATACAATATAAGTAACTATTTTTGTGGTAATACTGGCAAATTTTCACTGTAAGATAAGCGATAAGTTATACAATATAAGTAAGTATGTGGTAATACTGACACACCTGTGTTACAAACTATAATTCTTATATTCCATAAAAATAAATAATGTTTCTCGTATATTGATGAATTTTTCAAAGTTTCAATCCTAATATATGTAGTTAAAATTAAAACAAAGAGGGTAACTTATTAATGGACTTACCTAAAGGCGGACTAATTTTTCTTAACAAAGTAACTACATCTAAATGTTTTATACGACCCTTCGCGTCAGGATCGTATTCACTCCATAATCTGAAAAAGACAATAAAATCAGTACGTTACGAAGTATGACATTTCTCAATACGTTTTAAGTCTTAAATTCAAAAACAATAACTTAATTTAACCACCACCAGACCCACCACTTAAGTAATGTCTCTGAATAAACTATATAGAATTCTGATAGAATTATTTATGAATACGAATGTGAATTACTTAAAAGTATAGAAGATATACTTGCCTTATAAATTCATCTAAGTGGTGTGGTCCCAGAATTGACCAGTCTCTAGTTAAGTAGTCGAAGTTATCCATAATGACGGCGACGAACAAATTAATAATCTGGAAATTTTACAGGATTTATTCATATAATTACAATATTTTTGAGAAGCTAATTTTATTTTTCTGGTCTCATATTTGAGGTTTATAAAGGAACTAGGAATAGAGAAATAAAAATAAAAATTTTGATTTGGAAACTTGATTGAATTATAACGATTAGTTAATTTTTCAAAAATTAACTTATTGAATGGGATTTCGTTAACAAATGTTATAATTTTTAAAGTTATTTTGTTCTAATTTATTCTTAGTATTAAATGTAAATCATAAATGTTATACTTTAGAATAAGAAACCAAATTGTAAGCTGTGAAGTTTTTATAAATAAATAAATAAGTTGATATTACTTTGAAACTCACCAAAAACGAGCAAAGCACATAAAACGAGATGAAATAAGGGAAAGCGAGCACACTCCCACAGGATTCGCTGTTGACGCCCTCCTCCCCCTCGTCGCGGTAGTTCTCGTCACATTTCACTTCGGGCATCGGCGACACGGCCATCATTATGTCCTGCCATGCTTCACCTGGAAAATATTTTGTTAAATTATTAAAAATATCTAAGTAAAACCTGCATTTTGGGATGTATTTAAAATGAAAATTAATGTTAAAGTATCTGATGAAAAATTTTGAATTGATTTAAGCTTTTCATTCAAATGACCAGAATTATGTTTTGAATAATGTTATGATTGTTACATAAGAGTGTCCCACTTGACCAGGGGTTCCGAACCTTTTCTTGGTCAAGGACCACTTTTATCGGGGGACATTTGAAACCTTTTTGGAACCACTGTTTGGGAAAAACTATTACACAGATATTATGCGATGATTTTTGTTTGTGTGACTGTGTTAACTCTTTATTATATAGAGGGATATTTGACTAGGGATTTCAACTCGGAACCTCAAGGAAGAAGCCCAAAAAACTTATAACTAAATTAGGTATAATATAAAAAAAATTGGAGGAAATATCAACTTGCCTGTAGCTGATCTGAAGAGCACTAGGATAGCTTGTGGAAATGTTTGGAAGTGATTGTTGCGCGTTATGGATGTATCGTCATCGATAGCTATTTTACCAAACACCTGAAATAATAATAAGAGCGTACAAAAAGTCATAAAATATGTCTAAGGTATCATAATGTCAATGACTACAAGCTGTATGCAATTCAGTATCACGTTTGCAAATCTGATGTCCGTGTGAGAGGAAGATAACCTGTAGTAAAACTAGTTTCTGCTTGCGACTTTGCTCGCGTTAAGTGTCGATAGGTGAACAAAAGTTACCCTATCACTTAGTCCAGCTAATAGTCTATTTGTATATTCAGTACTTGAAGCGTGATTGACATACAATCACCAAAGCATTTAAACATCGAAACTTTTAAATCAGTAGAAAGTAGGATGAACAAATAATGTCACCATTTAAATTAAGGACAAAACATATTAATGAATTGAATTACCTGCATCCCAACAACAGCATAAATGAAGAACAGCATGAGAATCAGCAGGGCGACATACGGCAGCGCTTGGAAAGACTTAATGAAGGTCCATAATAAAGTCCTGATGCCTTCTCCTCGGGATAATAGCTTCACAAGCCTCATTACACGAAAGAGCCGGAAGAAATTTATTGATGGGATAGAACTTTCCTGTAATTTTATTAGTTTTTGATAATTTTTGGACTCTAGTAATAATGAGGATAATGATAATTGAAAACTTTCTGCGTTTAGTCTAACTTTTAATGAAGTTAACAAACCAAAAGATGACCATGACAAATCAAATATTGTCTATTACTTTTAGATCTATTCCTTGAATGAAATGATAATGAAAAGTAGGATTATACCCAAGATAAAATATTAAATATTTTCACAGTAATAATAATTAATAATATTCTCTTCTTCTGACATATTTTTGTTTATGCAATATGATTGTCTGAAAGTTACAAGTTCAATTAAATACGATTAGCAGTGTTCAAAGCTTTGTGAATTGAGCATTTTTGAGCTGTCCCATCGCAGTTGTCCGAGACATCAGTGAATTTATCTACAGTGTTAAAGCACAATTTGTGTTTTTGGCTTTCTGTACTATTGCCATCATTTATCATTCGTATGATTGATATGTCTGCTTCTACTGTGTGTTTATTAATTTAAGCCGATTGTACTAATGTATTTACTTTTACAGCATTAATTATTTTCATGTATATCAATGATTTATTAAATAATGCTGTGTTTCATGATGATTTGTGTTCGTCTTGTGCTAGTATAGTGCTCATATATGGGCTAATTCCTTATACATCTCCGTTACTGTCCCATTTGTACACCAAAAGCCTTCGAAGTAGAACAACATACAAAGCTTAGAACCATTAGTAACATTGACGAAGTTGAAAGAGAAGTCAAGAATTTTGGAATGGGTTTCATTGATTCAGATAAGTATATCGTTAAAGATTAAGTTCAAACTTGACCAAAAATTATATTTCATTGTCTCTCGTCCCAATAAATAGAATTATTTCAGTTGCGTTATTCATTAAAACGATTGATTGTGCTTTAGTTTCTTTAATTAGATACGGTATATCTCAAGTTTAGTCGATATTTTCTAGTTCTTTTTTTATTATAATTGTTGATCAAGTGAATAGAAGACATCAACTCACCTTGACAACTACATGCGCTCTCGGCGGACCACTTCCCTGAAACATTCCGCAATGTGACTACAACATCAACTGTTGTTAATACAACATCTATGTCCATGCGAGGGACAGTAACTTTATGTTGCTTTAGCTGAAATGGCTTAGGATTTATAAAACTTTATTACGCAATTGTTACCGTCATTTCTAAGTTAGTATATTTTTGTCACATTATTCTCTCTGCCTAAAGCGATTCTTATTTGCAGATGGGTAAAAGTACTGCTGTTGTATTTTTAGAGTCCAAAAAAGCATAGTGCCGGATCAGGTCATTACATTACTCTCAAGATAGTAGTAGCAGTAGAAGATAATGAAAGCTTTAAAATTAGTTCCCCTTTTTTTAGTTTTATAAATTCTAAGTCACTTCAAGCCGCAACAACGTGTTACGCGTGTTCTCATCTATAGTGCGCCGTGCAGTTACCTGATTCTTAAGTTCGTTTACTTGAGACACAACGATGTCGATGATGCTACCTAACACGATGATGAAGTCGAATGTGTTCCACGCGTCGCCAAAGTAGTTCTGAAAGTAGCATGTTTGTAGCAATATTATAATTGAGGAAGTAATTTTCAGTGAAATGTTGTTATCCTATTTTATACAGTATTAGCGTGGTAATATAATCATTGAAACCGTAACCGATAATAATGAAAATTTTGACATAATCTAATTATTATTAGATTGTGGCTTCTGTAAGAAGCCACTATTTTTTCTCAAAAAACTCGTTTGATTTTTAACAATTACTAATTTATAACAGTTCGATATCAATTAAAAATATTTCTTTATTTTTTTTCTTGAAACATAAATCAGCAACATTAAATGGGTTATGGCTACAAATATGACTTCGAAATTCTAACCTTAAACCTGAACGCAGCTAACTTAAAGATGAACTCCAAAGCGAATACCGCGGTGAAGATCATGTTTAGCATATCCAAGGCTTTGCTGTATTCTGCGGGCTGGTTGTGATACTTCATGGCGAGAGTGATGGTGTTTATCATGATGAGCACGAATATGGCGTACTCGAATGGTTGCGATGTGACGAACCACCACACTTTATATTGGATGCGGTGTTTTGGGATGTACCTTGGGAATTACCATTGGTACCATTGAAATAGAATAGAATAATAAATGCTACAAAATATTGTTCAGAGTTATTTAAGGAAGGTATTGTAAAATATTGCCCGAACGAATACAGTACTTGAACTCTCATATGGATTAATGAGAGAAGTCGAGAAGTTAATACTCAACTTAAGAAGGCCACTAAAGATATTATTACAATTCATGTACGTGTCATAGAAAAATTAAATAGATAGCTAACTATAAATTGATAAACTGAATTCTCTGTTAATACCAATTTTGTCAAACATTACTTATGTATTTTCAAATCAGTACTTACCTCCTTATAGGTTTAGCTTTTAAAGCAAATTCTATGCAATTCCTCTGATTCTTATCTAACTCACAGTTCTTATACTCTTGCTCACCCTCGTTCTGGAATGTCACTATGACGAAACCGACGAATATATTCACCTTAAAGATTTTACAATCATTGATATTAACACAATACACAGAATTATAGTTTTATAAAATTATAGAGAATTCTAGTTTTGTTTTTTGACTTACCATAAAGAAGGCGATTATAATAATATAAATAATATAGTACGCAGCAACAATTGGACGGAAGTTAGTGATAGGACCACGGTCCTCAGCATTTGAATCTATAGATACATATAGTAACCTAAAATTATCAGACGTCTCATTAAAATTTCAATTCAGTTCAAGTAAAACAATTATGTCGTCGAAATAAACGTACCCTGGCCATCCTTCAAAAGTGGATACTGTGAAGAGAGTGAGCATCCCTTTCATTACATTATCGAAATGAAAATCATTTCTCTTCCATTCTCTATCCCTTACCACATAATTGCGATTTTCAAACACTAAATATGTTCCCCTGAAATAATATCAATTTGATAGTAACCTTATACAACATCTAGTATACGAACAACATTTGATATTTTATACTTACTGACACTCTTCCTTAGTCATTTTGGAAATATCATTACATTTAAAAAATTTACCCTGAAACAAAACTTTGTATTCAATCGTTACATTATAACTACTTTAATTTCTGCATGCGTGAAGTTACTTCACAAATATTATTTGCATAACTCTCAAAACGAGTAACTTGTCATCACGAAAATTATAGTTGCGTTGAATATTTCAATAGCCAATTATGTTATATAAAGATCATTCAAAATCAGCGACATTTTAGTTTTATGTGATATTACTTTCATGCGCTGGTTAATTCCAATTGTCAAATAGTTATTAAATTATATTGAAATGTTAGATTTAATTTAAGTTACAGAGTTCCAACCGTTTTCATTTCAGTCACAATTCTCGTGTCTCCATCAGTAAGTTAAATTTTGAAAAAAAAAAACAATGGCAAATATTCATAGAATTATAACATCTAAAGCATTTTTTAATATCTTCATCCTCCTTACCTTAAATAACTGTACACCAACGACCGCGAACATAAATTGTAACAAATACGTAACTAGCATAATATTTCCTATTGTCTTAATCGCTACTATCACACATTTCACCACATACTACAGGAGCGTGCGTTAGTTCGTGGGTATACATTACCGGGGCAAAGGGTCCAGTCCGGCGCAGCGACGGGACATAGGGGCAAAAGCAACCAGTTTAATACATTGAGGTTACAAATTCTATAATGACAGAATACATGGCACAGTAGTAAAACTTACAAAAGTACAAGAAATAAAGGCCGCTTTCATGTATTGTTATATGAATTGTATTGTCATAACTTCAAACGTTTAAAATAAATGTAAGGATAGAAAAGATTCGATCTGTGACGCAGGACACGTGTGGGTAAATGGACAAAACATCACACAGAAAGGACGCTGGTTTGAGTCCTGCATTGATCGATTTTTTTCTGTCATTATTGAATTCGTACTTTTTGCATATTAATGCTATAAAACTTCCAAAAATACAATACATTGAGGTTTTTTACATGAAGGTAAAATGGCATCTACAAAGGTATTACGTTTTGTTAGACACCTGATTGATAAAATCTACTAAAACGCCAAGGTAGGGGGAATGGTTATATTCTATGAATTTTTTTGGGTTATTAGCTGTCTGGTCGGTTTGGATTGGTCCAGTACACCTTTGGGTTATGAATTGTTAATGCGTTGGACATCGACGAACTTTATCAATAAGCAACTGTACCTCATAATATCTTAAAGAATTCAAAGTGGGTAGGAAATTAAGAAAAGACAAAAGAAAACAAGAAAGGAGACAGGAAGAGAGATAAAGAAGATAATAAAAGCTACAGAAATTTTATAAACAAAATTAATACATGCAAAGGACGAAAGCTTTGAAAGTGAAAATATGGAAACAAAATAAAAACACACAGAGGTACCCAAAGGTGTAAGTGTAAGTAGACATGAAGTGGATCTGTGCACACGTGGTAATAACTGGCACACGTGGTAAAACGAGGGTCGTTGCGAGTGCCCCCTACCTTGAACATTTGCACTCCCATGACCGCAAACATGAACTGAAGTAATGACGTTACCAATAATATGTTGCCGATCGTTTTGATGGCAACGATCACGCACTGAACAACGTGCTACAATCAGGTAAAATTTGTATCAGGTGCATAATAGACATGTAGATAAAAATATTTTTTTAATTATTTTTGACGAGGCATATCCTAGCTTATAGTGCCAATGGTAGCTTAATAGAGTATAATATAAAAGTTGCTTTAAGAAAATCCCATATCATCATACTAATAAAATTGTAAAGTAGTGTCATTATTCGTAAATTACGATATACTTTTTCCTCTATTTATTATGAGCACAAGTTCCTAATATTTTTCCTTGGGGCCTAACGAAATATTCAAATATTATTCAGGAATTTGATATCATTTTAAAGTAATTTCGAAGGGAATTAATACTGACCTTTAGACCTTTGGCCCTGTTGATGGCCCTAAGCGGCCTTAACACCCTGAACACTCGTAATATTTTCACCACCGATATACTGCCAGACCTGTGACAAACAAAACACTAGAGGATGATTAAAATATTTAAAAGCTATTTTATTAAAGCGAAGTATGAGACAAGTACGTTAATGATCAGCTATGTTTCACCAATGCAAATAGAGAAATATTTTTAACCAAACAGGTGGTCTATTTATTCAAGTTTATAGGATTTGACTTAGGGCAAATAAAAAAATCCAATATTTATTTATTTTAATCTATACTTATATTATAAAGAGGAAATAAAAAACAAACCGCTCAGTGGTTTGGCGCTTATGTATATAAGATACCATGTCCATTTTTTTTTAAATAAAAAAAAAAGATTTGTTTGTTTGTTTGTATAGGCTCTGAGACTATGGATGCTGAACCGATTTGGATAAAATTTTGTACAGAGATTCTTTGAAACCCCAGGAATGACATATGATTTTTTATCTCGAAAATCCTACAAGAAACCGCAGAGCTCAGCTAGTTACAAATAATATTGTTGAAGAAAAACTCACTTGAAGCTCATAGAGATGAGAGACACACAGACAACGAGCATGTCGAGCACGTTGAAGGCGGAGCGCAGGAAGGAGCCCTGGTGCAGGATGAGGCCGTACGTCACCAGCTTCAGGAACAGCTCCAGCGTGAAGATGCCCGTGAAGAAGATGTCGAACTGACTGAGGAGCTGTTGAGGGAATGCTTTAATCAGTGTAGAAAGTAAATTAATAATCATAAGAGGGACAGGAGGAAAAATGTGTCTAATAAGAGCTGGAAAATAAAAGTCTCTCTAATTGTACAGCCAACCTGCGATTTAAATAATAGTTTTGTGTTACTTTACAATCTTTTGATTGGGGTTTTATGCTAGTGCAGACTAGAACGTAGTAGTTACTCTTTGGTACAGACTTCACATACTTATGGACACTCATTTTGGATCCGTGTTATTTCCAATATTTCTGTATCAACTTTGAAAACAATCTTTGAATTTCGATAATGAGTGCTAATTCCAGAAATTTAACTCAAATAAAAATTTGGTTTGTCTTACATAATTTCTGAAGCCCTTTTGCGCGGCATCCAGGGGGTCTTCAGCAGCCAACATGGCGGACGACAACATGATACACACCAGTATGATGTTCCCGAACGTTGAGGACGCTGATAACTTGTAGCAAAGCACCCGAAACCTAGCACCAGGGATTTAGTTAGATAAAATAAAGTTGTATGGAGTTTACACAAGCCAAACACATCGAGAATATAAAAAAGGAACACATACAGATGGAACTTTTATAAATAGAAAAGTTACATCTTCAACTGAAAATGAAACCTACTATTTTGGAACTTGATTGAAAAGTACCACGGAATGCAAATTTGATTTATTCACCATTATTAACTCACCCCTGGAATATTGGCAGGTGGCTCTATAATGATGATTAAACCATGTTTTAAGGCTGTTGTTAATTTTATAATTTCAGAAAATTATGAATCTAAATATAACATCGATAACAATCTAAAATTGAGAGATTATATAAAACAATGTTTGACACAAAAAACACAGAAGCATCCCAAAGAAAAATAAGCTTATACATGCGAAACGGTTATTCAAATAACAAGTAATAGAGATATAAACATGCAAAAGAATCTTGTTGAATCATGTCTAAAATGTGTAATATACAGTGTTCTAATATGTATCTATATCTATCTCTATCTAAAATCTATTCGTCTATCTATCTAACCATGCTGACTTAAATGAACTAAACCCATCATCTACTGAACACCTTATACCCCGTAATCTCATTGTTGAAATTTTGATTCACAGGAAATTGAACAAAGAAGACGTGCAAGAGGGGATATCACAACGAATTTTTCACAAGATTTATAATTGCAGACAACGCCAATAATATGTACAATGAGACACTGGGTTGGATCGCCGATCACCTGTTGGTTGGTGAGAATACGAAGAAACTACTAGCTTTCGGTATTGGCGGCGTCTGATTTGGCATATTCAGTTCGGACATCCGCCGAGGTCGGGCGGTTACTAGTTTCCCTTCTTCTTCTTCGCCACCGTCTTTGGTAAAAACATAATTCAATAGCTACTTTATATGTATTACGTGTCATGCCTAACGGGACCTTAACGCTACGTGAACATACGTGGTGGACGGTTTCGTAAGAATATAAAAGAGAACATAAAAATAATAGCCGTAAACGTAACAGAGGCGTAAGTGTGTTTGCGTTCTGAAATTAAAATTAAAAGGAAAATAAGTGAGAAGTGCCGGTTAAGAAAGCTAGATCGAAAGAAAATGCAGATAAAGAAACATCTAAATGAACGGAAGCGTAGGGCTGGGTCCCTAACCTGTTGGTTTTGGAAAAGATGAAGAATGAGGAGGCGTCGGGTATGGGTTTGGCCGAGTTGGTGATATCGACCTCAGAGAGGCGGCGCGGGCGGGCGGACGAGGTCGTCGGTTTGCGTCTCAGGCGCGGCTCGCCTTCGAACTCTGTGCTCACTATGGTACTGTGGTTAGCTTACGCAGTTGTGGATGGACTGCGTTCATTGTCTTGGTATGGGACATAGTCTACAGCAACTTTATTGTAGTTATCTTGTACAATAATTACTCTGTTATCCTTAATTCCTTAACAAAACTTGTTTTAACAAATAAATCAAATTTTAAAACTAATAACTAAAATAAAATCAAATATTTTTAATGTAAGTATGTAAAACACTCGTATGTTTCTTGTATGCCTAAATCGGTTAAATAATTTTCGAATTATTCAAATGACTCTAAAACATAAATTTCAAATCTGTGAAGTTTGACCTGATTTAATAACTGTCACTGACAATCCATATTTAAAAACACCTATCTCAAAATTATCTGGATTCTGGACCTGGTCTTACCTATATGGTTCCTCTGGTGGCTGTCCATCATGTCCACATCTTCTTGCTCCTGTTCCTCATCAAGTCTCTCCTCGTTCTCCTCGTCTTCTACGATCTCTTCTTGTTCATCTATCTCATCTTGGTTCTCACCTTCTGATCCTTCTTCATATTCTCTTTCTGAACTATATTCAAAACACAATTTGATACATTTGTCATAATATACCTTAAATAACGATAGGAAATTTGAAGACGCAAAAATTTAAGTCTTATAATATCTTACTTTAACATATATTTGATAGATTACTTTTAAATTTATTAAAACTCACCAAATAGAACCACCTTTAAAATGTGAACAAAATATAATAATTGATAACAACACGCAATCAATTCTCTTGAAAGTTAAAATTCTAATAAAAATTTATTTCTAATAATAAAATGGGACAGAAAGTGATAATTGGGTATCGAGGACTTACTTATCACTAGTATATACATCCTCATCATGAATGTACTCATCGTCAGTGTCCGCCTGACCGCCCTCCGCTACCACACTACCACCTTCCTTTTCTTCTGGTGCTTGCTAAAATTCATTCATTATATTTTTATTATTAAAAAGTTATATTTTATCCAAAACTACATGGATAAATAAATGGATGGAATACAAGTAATATACTTTCTTATTTTTTCTTTATTTAAAGTTAAATACAAGTTACTCTTATTACTATCAACTAACTTTATCATTTTAAGCAATGCTATTATTATTTGTAATTGAATCAAAATTAATGTATAATTTATTTTTATAGTTTTACTTACACCTTCTTCCTTTTCAATATTTGTTAAGGACTCTGCATCTGCTAAATTGTCTACAGCGATAGCCAAGAACACATTCAGTAGGATATCTGTTTATATTCAGGTAATTACTAGAAGCATCAGACAAGAGCGATGAAAATTATTTTTGAATTGCGAGATCTTATTCTTTATTCTTGATTTCAAGGCTGATATGATTGTCATTAAAAGTCTTGAATTTTTAGTTTAAACCTTTGAATGAATCCTTTTACACAACTAAGGCATGATGAAGTTTTCAAATTAAAAATACATTTAAAAAATAAAACTAAAATTGCAAAGGATACAGTTGCCGCAAATAAAGAGAATGATGAAGTAAATACAAGCGACGATTCCAACTGTTCCCACACCGCCGTACGCCTTGATGCCTTCATACATTACTGCGTTCCAGTCCTCACCGGTTAAGATCTATAAAGTGTTGTCAGTATTAATCAACATTAGAAAATTAGTGCTGTGTTTGCTTATCACGCAACAGCATAAGCTGAGTGAGCTCCTTTTTTACATAGTATAATGTTTTGGGTTTTTTATAGTTAACTTCTTGGGTAGCTGTTATGTATTTTTTTTTTCGGGTAGTGGTACTTACTACTACAAATACTTTTTTAAGTAAATAAAAATTTTCTTTATTTCTTCTATTACTAAAAACCATTTACATAAAGAGACAGGTTTTTATGCGATCGATAAAATAAAAATGTTTCTTCGATAAAAAAAGAAGGGCAGGAACAAACAATTAAAATGCTGAAACTGTTGTAATCATGTCAAATGAAAATTATGTAATCAAAATACACATTATAATTTTTGCAGATATTTAAATTTCCCTTAATATATTTGGTATCTAAAATCTACTTCTCTCATAATTATGCTTCCACATTAATATCACAATGGACATTTAGCTTCTTCTTTTCCTCACCTGAAACACCGTCAACAACGCCTGCCAGAAGCAGTCAAAGTTATGTCTGTCCTTTTCTTCAACAGGGTCATAATTGAACTTCCCACCGAACACCTGCATCCCCAGCAGCGCGAAGATCATGATGAAGAGGAACAGCAGGAGTAGGAGGGAGGCTATGGACTGGATGGAGTTGAGGAGGGAGGCTACTAGGTTGGAGAGGGAGCGCCAGTATCTGAAAAATAATGGAAGTAATATTTATGTCAACGTTTTGTAATTTTATGTTAGGCATATCGCATTCTTTATTTATATAGAAAATGCGTTCTGTATGATGCCGAATAGTGGACTCAATTGTGTGAGAAATTATTATTTTTTATTTTAAAGCCATATATTTTTTTATTTTATATATTCAGGAAATTAAAATGTTTCCTTATTACTATAGATTATACATATTTAAAGTTAGTTATTCGTTACTCCTATTCTCATTACAAAAGTAAGTTTTGTCATTTTAATAGACTTATTTGTGTCAAGTTGTCCGTTAACTGTTTCAGTTTAATGTAAGTTATCATATTACATTATGTAGATATTCTTTTTAATTTATTTTTTTCTTAATAACTCACTTGGTCACTTTGAAGACTCGTAGCAGCCGCACGCAGCGCAGCACGGAGATACCAAGGGGCGGCATCACCTCGGTCTTGGTGAGCACCATCTCGCTGATGGAGCCCACCACCACGAAGCAGTCGAAGCGGTTGAACAGGGACACGAAGTAACCCTGGATATTTTAAGTTACATTCAAATATAAGAAACTAGCTTCCGTCCAGTACTTTGCTCCCTTTAAATACGGATAAAAAGTATGCCGTTACCAAATCCAGCTACTAGTCTATCTGTGTACGAAATCTCGTCACATTAATATTACTTAGTAATATAAATGTGAAAGTTTGGATTTTTAGTAGTCTACTAATATAATTATTCTTACGAATTGGTAGGACAGAAACTAAGCAATGTGACTAATTCCAATAAAATAAATATGTATTCAATGACAAATTAACACAACCTGACATAATCTACATATTTTTTATTGAAATTTATGTGTAAAATATATTATTCGCAATAACACATTATCTTTTTTGCTTGTTCAAAAAAATAAGAAAAATAATTGAGAAGCGTCTAAAATAATTAAAATAAGTATGATACCAACAGAAAAATTAAAATTATCATGAATTAATAAAAACCCTCAAGTTATAGTTACCACAGGTTTTAAAATATTATAAGTAACATTTTCATATACAAAATAAAACAGTGAACCCAGCAAGGCACTGAAAGATTCCCATAATTCTTTATTTTGCAGTTTTATTGTAAACGGCAGATTATAACAATTACCTGTAGCCCCAAACTGTACATTTTGACCAACATCTCAAGCGTGAAGAGCGCCACAAACATCGCGTTGCCGTACTCTTGAAAGTAATCCAACCACTCCGGTTGACTGAAATACAATATTTTAATAATAACTTAAGTCTATATACTTTATTGATTGCATTGTTGCTTTTTGATATAATTGTACATCTTTTCGATCTACCTGACGATGATGTTCGAAACCGGTCGTGAATATTGGAATAAGAAAAGTAAAAATGTGTTTTTCTCTAAAAAGAAACTTAGTCTTAGTCTAAGTTTACAGAGTCATACTTAGTTTAGATAGTGAGTCAAATTTTTATTTAGCATGTTTATTTTTTACTAAGAGTAAGAAAAATAACTTTTTTTTCTAACGCATTAGTGTTTTTGGTTATAACAATAAGATCAATCGACTAGCAATTAAGAAAAAAACACCGTTCAGTAATTTGTAAAAGGCATACTCACTGATAGTGCTCACTGGCTAACACCACAGTGTTGAGGAACACGAGGACGATGATGAGCCAATAGAACGTTTGCGACTTTACTGCGCGACGACATGCTCGCTTTGTCCGACGATTTACCTGGAATTAAATATTGTAAGCAATCATATGAAACAGATATAACATTTTATATAATTAAAGTAACGTAAAATGTAATTCTGTGAAACCGATCTTGTTTAAATACATAATTATTGCAAAAAGTGTTAATAGGTATAGTAGAATTGAAAGTTTGAAAATGTGTTTTTCTTTAAATGAAACAAAATTGGGATAAAATCAGAAATAGCTCAAACAAAATATATTTTTCAAAGAAGATAGAATTGGAATATGTTTCTGCGCAAATATTGGAAAAAGGGACATTCACAAAAATATTGGTTCAGATTAATTAAAAAGATTAAGGTACAATGGAGCTGACATAAGGTGCTTGGACTGACTCAAATTATTTTACTTACCTTATCAAAATCCTTTTTCCATATTTCACCAAAAGACACTTTCTGCTGTTCATTGGTTTCTATTCCTAAGTGGTCCGTTGAGTCATGATCAGTCGTCGTTTGACCTATAATAAAAAGATACACTTTAGTAGAGTAAACTTTCCTAGAAAAGATTTTTAGATTAAATAAGGATCAAAGTTTAGCCAATTATATTCTCCATCAGTCTTTCAGGTTTTTATCCGTGTATTGAAACCTAAAGAACATATTTAAATGATGTGTATTAATGACCAACTTTGTAGTGATAATACCATTGGGGCTCCACGAAACAGGGATTGCCTTGCGCGAGCCCTTTGATATTAGTGGTTAATGCGTAAAGAAGAGATATACAGGCAGAAAGACAGAGTGACTTTCGCATTTATAATATGAATAAGGATTTTACCAATTCCATAATCCCTTTTCTGATCATTAGTATCTATTTGATCAGCGAGTGGTTCCAGGTATTCAGCCTGTGTGATCCAATCTAGATAACCTTTGAGGTCTTCTTCTAATTGTTGTTTCTCGCGCAGCTTCTGAAAGTCACCGCGATTCTTGGCTTTCTCTCTTTCTTTGGAGAACTCTCTGAAATTAGGATAAATGGCATTATTAGATTTGGATTTTGTTAGATTTTACAAATACTTGAGTAGTATTTCAACTACTGTGATCAAGAAAAATTAAAGATTAGTTTGAAGATTTTACCTCAGAAATATAAAGGTAGAAAGAAGTAGGTTTTATTTCAAAATTTCTTAAGGAAAGTAAATCCAAATATATGAGTATAATTAGATTTAGAAGTATATAAGTAGTACATACCCAGATAACACACCAAGAATGAGGTTCATGACGAAGAAGGCACCCAAGATAACCATAGATACAAAGTACACCCATTCCCAACTGTTGCCCATTGCATCTTGAATCTGAAAGTAGCATTAGCATCTTTTAGAAAATTCTTCTTTGATGGAGTAAAATACAAGAATGTAAATGATGATTATTTCAATAACTAGCTGATCCGCGCGGCTGCGCTCCCGTAGATTAATGTTACTTGTGGATAATGTAGTTTTTGAATGATAAAAGAATTTTTAAAATCGTTCCTGTAGTTTTTGAGCCTATTCATTACAACACAAAACAAACAAAGTTTTCCTTTTGATAATATTGGAGTACATATATAACGAGAACTTTTATGTACTCTACATTTGAAGATGCTGACATCGTTTACTTTCATGGTAGCACAGACAAATACTCAATCGGAATGTGAGATACTTCAATTTATTTTTCTCAAAGAATTTTCTAGTGTAATGACATTTCATTGACAGCAGGTTGTAACTTACATTGTACATAACATCAGTCCAACCCTCTAGAGTGATGCACTGGAAGACGGTAAGCATAGACAGGCCGAAGTTATCAAAGTTGGTGATCCCAAAGTTGGGGCCTATCCATCCCTCCACGCACTCCATGTCAGAACCCAGGGAAGAACAGTTGAAGCCGTTGTCTGTGTCACACGGGTGAGGGTTATCCATTATTTCACCTGGAAAGTGTCATTGTTATTATTAGTAAGGTCCAGAATTTTTGGTATGATGTAGACCACAAGAAAATAGCTATGTTTGTCGAAATAGACTTCTATAATGCTAGAGGCTATCCAGAATTGTTATGCGTAAAATATAATTTTATACGTACGATAAAACGTCAATAGAAGTATTTCATTTTACGACACGGTTTGATCAGTTATTAAATTAGCAACAATAATTTTTATGCATATAATGGCTGTATTTCCATCCCATCCCTCTCCCATCCTGTTCTACTCCTCTCTCAATTTCCTATCATTAATCCTCTCTTTATCCCTTCCCCATTCTCCAAGCCGGCAAGACATCTGCGACACTCCATGTTGCAGATGTTTATGGGCTGCGGTCAGTCACTTAATATCAGGTGAACCGCATGCCCCACTTGCCTGCTTTAACATAAAACAAAAATATACAGTTCGATTCTCCAAAGCTGCAGTTTTAACAAAAAATCCCCTGGACACTCCTTCGAGTTTTTCAATATTCTTTATATTTGCCCCTTTAAGTCTTTATGGAGAATGAACTTACCCGTTAACCTGCTATAGCAGGACTTGTGCATCTTCCCCGAGAACAGCTCCAGGCCGATGATGGCGTAGATGATGATGACGAAGATCACCAGCAGCGCGATGTGCAGCAGCGGCACCATGGCTTTGAGGATCGAGTTTAACACTATTTGAAGACCTGGAAGACGATAAAATTTGTGTTAATGAAGATATACTCTTTGGTTTAATAAATCCAAGTGATACCAAAAATAAAGAGGACTGGACCAAAAACAAAAGTTGTTTGTCATCCTCAGATTTAGAAATTGTTCAGAAAAATTAAAGCCAACATAACTTTTGAAGTCATTAGTAATTGTAAAATACGAATTACAATATTACACTTATTTTATTACCCTTTATTCGTATTTTCGAATACGCTAGAATACAATCATTCATTTAGATACTAGATTAATCAATTAAACTTACAGAGAAGTACTTATATTTATAACACTGCCTCGTTGATCTAGTGATTGCATCTTGACGACAGATCGAGCGGGCTTAGGGTTCGAAACCTAGGTGGGTCCAAAAAATTGAGCACCATGATCGTCATCGGTCGAGCTATTCCACTGTATATACCTATAATCACAAAGGTACATACTTGGAACCCCCGACACCAGCCGCAGCGGTCGCAGCACCCTGAACGCTCGCAGCGCCTTCACGTCGAACGCGTCCTTGAAGATACTCGACAGCACTGTGCTCACCATACTGGAATCAGCGTATTATTCGGAATGAATCGGTGGTAAATAAAAAAAATATATATTTATTATGCAAATGTAAATGAAGTTCTAAAAGCGCCTCAGCAGAGGCCAATTTGGAAAATAAACATTTTGACTTTGACTTTATTATTAACTAGCTGATTCGCGCGGTTTCACTCCCGTAGCATAATGAGCCTATCTAGTTTATATGGTTCATCAGGGAAAATGTAGGATGCTAATCATAAAATAATTTTTCAAATCTGTTCAGTAGTTTCGGAGTCAATTCAAACAAACAAACAAAAATTCCAATCTTTCTTTTTTAATATAAGTGTAGAAAAGTTTCGGATCAATACGAAAACTATATATTTAGAGGAAAGAAAATGTGGAATTCGAAGATGATTGAGCGAAATCAGATAGGATTACGAAGAAAAGAAAAGTCAAAAAAGTGAATGTTTGTCCGAGGAAATCTGGTTTATCCGTCTTGATAAATTTATATATTTTTTTACGCAAATTATAGTAAAATCTTGAGTCGCAAAATCCGTGAAGGGTAACGAAGAAAGGGGGGGGG
>LQNK01000379.1:87868-115395 GCA_001586405.1 Phoebis sennae | reverse complement strand
GGGGGGGGGGTGAATTGACGATTTTCATATGAATACAGGCTTATGCCGGTTTCTAAGTAGTAAGTAGGTTTAGTTCAACTGTTAATAGTTATAGATTCATTAAAGTTAGCTGACAGATACATTTCAGACGAAATTTGACAATGATGCGTTGCTCAGAAACACATTCGTCACAATTACCGGACGTTTAAAGCTATCTAATAAATAAATTAGCGTAAAAATGCCTCAGAAACTCGGGCATTAGGTGTAAACTCTTCAAAAGCGTATCTTAAAATACAGTTTAGGAAATTTAGCAGAAACGAATATTCAACTTACCCTATAACAACTATAGTAAAATCCAGCAGATTCCAGCCGTTCCTTAGATATGACCCCTGGTGCATAACAAACCCATACGCAATTATTTTCATGACACATTCTCCGGTGAATATCACAAGAAATATGTATTCAATTTTTTCCTGCAAAGAATAAAATAATTTTATTGCAATTTCTGAAAAGCATTTCTGCTTGCATATAATTATCTTCTTATTAAATGTAGATTATTCTTATTTCTGTAATGAAGTTCTTTTGAAGCGTTTTTTTTTGGGAGAATTAATATTGATTATTTACAATGTACCAGCAGTTTTTACTGTGTTAATGGAACACTAGAATTCTCCCTTTTGTGAGCGTCTCGTCCAGCGTCTTTCCTACAATTTGAATCCTTCAATTGACCAAAAAGGACCATTAAGAAAGTATCAACAAGATATGTTTTATAAATAGAAAATCTACTGATATAGTCCTTCTTTTATTCATTAGTTCTAGCAAAACATATGTTTCTATATGGTCGCTTACGATCAGGCATGCTCCATTGTCTGACATAATATACAAACACTTACCAGAACCCAATTCGTGTAGTTCGAGTCCCCGCTGGGGTATGGGGTGTAGACAGCAAGCGCTATGCAGTTGGCAAAAATTGTTGTTAATATCATCCATTCGAAGGGTCTGGGCTGAGTTCAGGATGGTTATCAAAACGAATATGATACTACTATAATTGAAAGATTGTATTCTGACTTCTTGGTGGAAATGCATTTAGTGTTTTTTGCAGGTAGTGACTCCCTGATGATGAATTCTCGAAACCGGTTGTAATTAAATAATGTTTTTTTAAAAATAAATAGTAGAAATAGTGTAAAAAAAGTCTTTAATTCAATACTTATAATACTACTAATTTGGTTCCTAGTACATTTGTATACCTTACTTAGCGTACCTATGTCTATTTTTTAAAGGAGTAATAATATCTGTAAATATTAAATAAGTCTTCATAAATAAGATGTTGCTATACAAATCTTTTGAGTTCTTGCCTGACTTAGAAATAGAATAAATGGACGAATAATAAGACAGTGAACTAAACTCATGCGTGCTTAGTTTCAGAACTATTTAAATATTCTCTGATTAAAGGAACTTAATTGTAATTAAAGTTTCCAATTTCCAAAACGCGGGAACGAGGTTTGAAGTTATACGACTGTAATGTGATGAAGGCATTAGGTTAGTAAGCTCTTACGCAACCTTTAGTTTGGGGATTTTCGAAATTACTAAACCGAATTAAATTGTTTGATAGGCTTATGCAGTGCATTAAGGGGTTTTAGAAAAGCTTGGTGTATAGTTGCTTATTTCTTGAAATCAGATAAACATTTTTAAGCGTATTATTAGGAACAAACAATAAGATCGGACTTCCAGACGGACTGCAGGGTACCATCCATACCTAGTCGATGTCCCCAGCACACGCACAAATCGCTTTGCGTCTTCATTTCTTGTGCGCATGGCCAAGGAGTGGAACTCACTTCCTGCGTCTGTTTTTCCGGCTGAATACGACATTCAAAAATTTAAGAGACAAGTGAATAGGCACCTTCTAGGCAGACATGAATAACATCTTCGACCGCACCACCGCTTTCCATCAGGTGGGGTAGCGGTCAAATGTCTGCCTATTCTACATAAAAAAAGATAAAATGATGTTAACTATTTTTTTGTATTGTTTTCCGCAGTTATACTTAGATATTAAGCAAACAGTTATGTAATAATATGTTTGTCTTTTTTTACATACAATTAATTGGTATTTACATCATCGCTAACTAGCTATTCATGTTTCGATTTAATTATAAGTTTTTATGTATACACTGTGGGTATGGCTTATACAATATAAATAAATTGTCTTGTGTTACCTATTACACAGTTTACATATGTTTCCGTTCAGAAATGAAATTAATGTTATCCTAGGGCTTTTATTATATGGGTTACGAGTGCACTAGTAAGTTTAAATAAAAAGCAATCGAATAAAGCCAGCCAATGTCGAAAGCAGTGGCTGACGGCCAACATTGAACCACCCAGGCGTGCTCATCGATTTGCTAGGCTAATTCTGTGTACCTAGCAACTAATATTTTAGGTTTTAATTAAACTGAAGTTTTCTTGATGTGGTAAACACTTATTGAATTAAAGTTAGTTAAGTTTTAACTATGTATTTTATTATTTGTACATTTCTGTAGTACAAAAACGATTAGTATCAAAATCGTGTGATTATATACGTATTCTTAACATAAATTTGGTCCAAAAATTGTAATTATACATTTAATTGAAAGAAGTAATGAGAGCAAAATTTGCTTTATTATCGTTGCATAGATGAAAATAGCTACATAAATATATTATTTTTATATATTATTTTCATATTGTTTCTCCTCTGTTGTCCAAAAAACGAGTAAATCAACAATTGGCGCATATTTTGTATGCAAATATTATGTTGTTTAAAAATTAAAAATGTATAACGATAAATACAAAACGTATTTCTATAAACCTAAAATCTATGTACACCACCCGCTATACTTCTTATAAGCTACTATGTCACATAAAATAGGTGACCCGCTCAGTGCTTTGCCTGTTGTACCATAAAAATGTCTCTTCCCTGTTAACCTAAATAAATTCGGCCTGCGTCTGCCTTCGCCCTAATTTTAACTTTAATTTTATGTTCCTTTTCAGGGAAAATGGGAAGCGGTAAAATGTAGTTAGTTCTAACAAAGCCCGAACTTCAATCTAAAACTACTTTGGAAACCAGGGCTGGAACCAAGCAGGAAAATAACACATACCACTAGGCTCCACGTCTAAGAGGCCCCGTGAAATAACCCAGTGGAAAAGAGATTCTTGAAAGAGTCTAAAAAAGATAGTCCTCTTTATTTAAAACTAGCTTACTGCCCGGCTTCCCTCCCGTAGCATAATGTTATATATAGCCTATAAAATAAAATATAGGCTATATTTTATGTTACTCGTGGATAATGTAGCTTTCGTAAAGTGTAATTGAAAAGTGAATATTTAAGATTCACTTCAATTTCACTTTTCGAAACTAGTTTTCCGTCCACTAGTTTTTGAGCCTATTCATTACAACCAAACAAAGTTTTCCTCTTTATTATATTAATGTACACAATACCAGAGTTGACAATCACATGAATGGTATTTTGACATAACATCCCTCTTCCATAGGGTTTCAGTTTTTTAATACATTTTAATGATCTAAAAATCACTTATAGAATCTAAAGATATTACGTACATCACAACAGGAAATTTGACACTTCGGTTGGTGTTAGTTACCCTATGTAATATGTTAATGGCCCTTCACTGACCCCATTTTATTGCCTCATTGGTTGAGCTATACATAGAAAGTATAAAATGTGTTTGTCTTTATATAAAAGCTATATATAGAATTTACTACGGACCGCGGGCTTCGTAACTCCGGCCCTGTCAGAGCCCATTGTTACATGTGCTTTGAAATCGAGGCCTTTGCGAAAGCGGGAATGAACTTGAATGGCTTTTATTTATAGGTAATTTCGTGAGGGTTAAATCGTAGTAAATTGGTATAGAGCAGAACGCATGAACCGTATGTAATACCTTATAAATAATTCTATATAATAAAATATTATTCACATGACAATTGATTTAAGGATACGGAAAGCAACGGAAAAAGAGAATTTAAGTAAAAGAAAAATCAAGTAATAAAAAAGTTGAAAATAAATTGCATAATAGTAGATAGTTCAGATATACACTTGTTATTGTTTTGTTTCAAATTCATATTTAATCGGTTTTCTTAGCCATTCCTGAGTGATCGTTCGTGATCGTTTCAGTAACAAACGTTAAATATATTTATAACAGGATAGGGCCTATAAACCATGCCATTCTTAGCAAGACTATTTAGCACCTAGTAACCTATTAATACTCCATCAATTAATCATATTACTTGTTTATAAAATAAAGATTGTTACACACGTTATCACCTATGACGGGGTATAATAAATTATATAAAATACGTCATAACATAATAAAATATAATATAATGTGGAATATAACAAATGTAAACACTTCAACACAGCGCTGGTTTAACTTTGCGGTTTTTTATTGAGTTATGATAAATAGCTGATGTATAATTTTATTTTAACTCGATGAAATATTAATATATAGGGATGCCAGCTTTTAGTCTTTTATATTTATAATTAAGCTTTGTACGTTATTTCGAGACATTGTACTATACTATTTTAATGGGAAAAATAAAGTATATTTTTATAAATTGGATCAAAGGGTACCCGAGTATATATATTATAATTTTATATTTAAATAATATTCGATTCCATGTGTAACAATTACCAGTATTTATATATTTCGACAGACGTTTTTCGGTTAAACCGCCTGCACTTTATTTAAATACTCTGTACTTTTTTAAAAGACTTAATACACTTTTTAGTAACAAAAAAGGACCCCTATGCATATTATGATGAGAGTAAGACTATGGAATTAAATTATATATGACATCACACGTAATTATTCGCATAATTTTGCTGACCGTTTAGCTTGTCAGCAAAATTTAAGGTTGTCATATTATCATAATACTCGTACGTAAAAAGGTTAAGCTATACAATATTGTTGATAATTCTAAAAGAACAATTTCAATACTTTACAATACATATTTTGTGAAGTAAATTATGGTTTTTGTATGTATTGTCTGTATTCATTACTATGAGAAAATAATATTAATCAGTATTGTTGTATACACGTGGTTTCTATGATGAACACATGTTCAAAGCCTTTAATAAGCTATTATTCATAATAATTATTTATTAGCATATATTGCCATGCGTGAGTCAAAATAACTTAATTGTTCCCAAATGAATACGCGACTTATTTTTGAATCGAGTGATTACATATTTACTTTAGTTTAAATATGTTATTATTCGATTATGTAAAGATTTACGTTATGAAAAAGAAAGATTGGAGTCTATAGTAGAGTAAAGTTATACTACTACTTTTTTCGAATTATAGACTCTTCTCCTAAATATATTCCAGTTTCATTTATTATCACATAATATTTCTAATAAGTACTTTTTAAATTTACTTCAACCATGTTCAACTTCCACATTCCACTGAAATATATAAAAATCCAAAGACCAAGAGTGTATCAAGAACAATAACCTTATAAAAAATAAACAGTAACACTCTGGCTTCGCGCCAAAGAATGGTTATGAATGACAGAATTATTTGAGACCAGTGCCCTATTTATCAAACATTACAAGTTTACAAGCTCACAAGTTTAATATTACAAGATTTTTTTACAATTTCTTGTAATTTACGAACATCAAAGTATTTCACAAGCCCGGATGAATCATGAAATGATGACATTAACCCTCCATTAACCACGTGTATCAAACATACACCGGTGACAAAGCGGGGTACCGCTTAAAAACACCATAAAATTCTTTTAGTGAAACTATCAAAGTAACAAAATATTAATAATAAGTATAAAACAATCATCATAGCATCCATCGACGTGGGCTATTTAATGCCCCAATGCACTTTGCACTCATGTGTCTGTCTACTGAACTAGTGCCATGAACCCGAAATCCTTATTATCTAATCTTATGGTGTTAAACCAACTTAATTACAGAAACTTTTAGAACATTTGCGTGAATAATTTAAAGATGTGACGATTTCTCTCGCGGCGCGGTCTGTCATATCCCACGTAAGCTAAGGCATGCCAGGGTTAACATTTGGCATTCGAAAAGTCATTTTATGTTTTTGTTTGAATTAAAATTCTATTTTTAAAAAGATTATATTACTGTGTATATGTATTAATTAAATAATGTTCGATAATAGCAAGTTTTCTATTCCTAGGTTATGTCTCGAATTAATGTAAATATTTTGCTAGTTTTCGTGTATAAATAAGGCTAATAAGATCTATTGGCGACACTTATGATATTTTTAGAAAAATTTTCTTAAAAACAAGAATAGTATGTTGGCAAGTTATATTTTCATCACGAATTACACCAATTACACTTTGAAAAATAGATTCGAAACTTACAGTTGTATAATTAATATAAAAAAATATATTTTATTTACCGTTTTTTTTCAATAAACTATCAAAAAAAAGTAGAATGGAAAGAAATACTAATGATATGTAAGTCCCTTCGACGCGTATTCACCAAAAATATTAAAATATGAACACATGTAATATTTTTAAGAGTCTCTGGACACTCTCAGACTTTTCGTTACAAGTTACAAGCTACAAGTTGCAAAAACATTTATGATAAACAAAATCCTCTAATACACGTGTGAAAAAATACTTGTAAATCACAAAATGACAAATGATTTCACTTGTAAACGGTAATTTACACATGTAGTTATGATGAATGCATTAAAAATTCTCAAATTTACAAGCGAAATAGTTTGTAATACAAGGCTTGTAACGTTTGATGAATAGGGCACAGGAAACACTCTTGTTGTCAAACAGAAATGCAGTTAATTTATAAATAGACGTGTGGGATTGTGAGGTGATTTGGCATTCTTTTATCTTTTTTAAGCTATTTTTTCTTATTCGCGAGTATGTTTAACACGTTGCAATACAATTCAACAATAATAAATTTGAAGGTAGTATTAAAAGTAGTATTTCGTCGCTTCCGTGGATGGTTACCCAGCCCTCCGGACCCGCGTCACACGTCGCAGACTTAACGTCTGTAATTAGTCTTAATTTTAGTGTTTAGTTTTTATGGGACGTTTTAAGTACATGTAGTTATACAGTTAATAGATCATAAATAACATCATAATGCCTGATATAAATAAATAAATAAATAAAAAAAATCATCGCTGTCTTTTTTGTGATTAATCAAGCGTGTCACCAGGGGACAGGCTGCAGCTGCAGCAACCCCCCCACTAGATTCCAAAAAAGGCACCAAATAGTGCTATCGAATTTATTTAAAATTAATATTTACTTTTATCAATACATTTACAAATTTTGCTCTTTTATTCCATCGGCTGTTGATATTAGTCCTTTCAAAATTTCGTTTTCTCTTTAACTTTATGTGAATTTTCCTATGTTTAACAAAAAAAAAACAATGTTCATGAGTACGTTTGATACGTTTGATATTTTAGTAGATTTTACATTATGGACGTTCTATGTGGATAGTATATTGCTCTTAGTAGGGTTTGTCAAACGGCATGGAATATCTAAAAAAATTAAAGGTAAACATAACGATGAATTGTCATTTTTCCGAGAACGCATTTCCAAATTTTCCAAATTGTTTTTCGCAACACTTATTGAATAAGACTAATATTTTTCGTATTTTAAATATTGTAAATAACAAATATTTTTCGTATTTTTTTCCTGCTTATTTAATTATTGTTTAGAACATAATATTTAACTGAAGTGTCTGGTTTCTTTCTTTGAAAAATGTATATTTATTCAACTTCAATTCTTCTTCTTTAATTCAACTTCAAATAATAAAAATGATCATAATGGCATTTTTTAATTAAAAAGGATACTTCCACTCCACAATATCAATGCACAGTTTTCTCAAGGGGTTCTTAAGGGTGAGGCAGAAGAGTGCCCTCTTGGGCCTCTCGGGCTGCACTTTGAGGCCCCGGCGCGGGGGCTTGCGCGGGGCCACGGGGACCTGGATCAGGGGCCCCGCGCCATCGGGCTGGGTCGCTGTGGGGGTGGGGGTGGTGTCCTCGGCTTCTGCACTCATCTTGATCTGGAATTAAAGAATTTAATTGTAAAATGTTCTATGTACTCTTTTACCGTATAATATATATTTTAAGTACAGTTAGAAGTATATATCTGACCATGGACAGATATATATGATTCTGACTGTACAATGAAGAATTTCAATTCTATTTTATTATAAATTAAGCTTTAAGAACGAGCGTGCTTTTAACTTGCAAATATCTGAAATTGCGTTAGGAATACCGGATACAAAGAAATAATTTTAGATTGAGTAGGGATTGAATTAAAAGAAAGAAAAGGATCGAATCCATCATCTGCACTAATATAATGAAGAGGAAAGATTAGATTTTTTGTTTGTTTGTTTGAATAGACTCCGAAGTTACAGGACCGATTTGAAGAAATATTTTACCATTGGAATCTTTAAATATACCAAGTTCATAATCGGTTCAGCGTGAAGGAGTAACAAAAACCTAAACTAAGGACTATCCTACTAATATTAAAAATACGAAAGTTTGTTATTTGAATTGTATGATAAAAATAAAATAAATATATCAATACGCTACTTTTAAATCGCGTAGTTGCCACGGGATCAGAAGTTACGCGGGTGGAATCGCGGGGCGCGGCTTGTATAGTATGAAACCTGTAGATCAGTCTTTGTAGAGCGATTATCTCCACTACAATAGCACTTGAACAAGTGTCTAACTCTTGGTTATCCACTTATCTAACCTAACACTTTGAGGGAGCACGGCTGTTTAATAGTTTACCGACAAAATAAAAAAAGTGTAATAGTCCTAATGTTTTAAAAATTTATTTATAAATTATATACATTGTAATTTGATTCAAATTGAAAAATATAAACCCCTTTTTGCATGAATATTGTATACCTTAAAAAGGGATATAATATGAGTATATATGTATAACTTATTTTAAAATAAAAGGTGACTCATTATAAGTGAACGAATTGTTTTTATCTACACTAATATTATAAAGAGGATATCCTTGTTTGTTTGTTTGTAATGAATGGCTCAAAAGTACTGGACCGATTTTAAATTGTTTCACCATTCGAAAGCTACATTATCTACGAGTAACATAGGCTATATTTTATACGCTATATATGTATACATAACATTATGCTACGAGAGCGAAGTCGAACAGTCTATGTAGTGAGTCAATAAAGTATTTAAACCTGACTATTAATATATATATCAAACCCAAGTTTATATAAGCTTGAGTTTGACCACATTTATTTTTTCCTTTTTAGTGTCCTGTGATGGGTAATCACATCATCTAGTAGCAATTCAGTTGATATAATATACAAAGTCAAAGTTTTTACCAAATTTCTATGGAACCACACTGGAACTCTACTCTTTCGATTGCAAAAATAATTTTTCAAATCGGTCCACAAACGCTGGAGATATGCGGTAACATACAAAAAAAAATACGGTCGAATTGATAATCTCCTGCTTTTTTATAATAAAAGATTTTAGTATGATTATATTAATCAGTATTAATTGAATCGTCCAAACAAACTGATAGAATAAACATTACATTCACATAAAATTCGGAGCTCGAGCGTTGAGTGATTCATAGCGAACATTTCTCGGAATGCATTATTTTTCCTTCGCTGACGGTTTACGGGAAAAGTGAAAAGCGTTTTTTATATTTCAGTCAGTTTTTAATGAATTTCGGAGAATTGCTATTGTGTTCGGAGTAATATGCGTTAGACATCCGGAAATTCACAGAATGTATGTCGCATTGAAATTGAATTTTTCAACGATTTAGTCATAGAGACGTAAATAAACGTTTTGTATGTAAATAAACTTTACATACAAAGTTAAATAGGACATTTATAACACATAATATCTTAAGGGTATTAAAACGCAATACTCAGGTATTCTTGAATGTTTGGTTTGTAAAGCTGGTGTTTAAATAAATATATCACGGGCTTTAATTGGGCTGCGCGTTGATAGATCACTGCGTCAGTCAGTCAGACAGTTAGTCAATCAGTCAGTCAGGTAGTCAGTCATTATTTGTATATGTATTTCACTTGCGGAGAATGCCAGTCAATCCGGCAGTTTCGCATATTCACAAAGCAACAAACAAATACACTTTTTTTATTTATCGCTATTTCTTATCTTTTTTACATATTACTAGTGATACTTGCGGATATACGCCGGAGCGGATATTATGCATGTGAAGCCCCTTCTACACATCGGCAGATGCATACGCAGACGTCATCTGTTAATGGATGGACGCATTGGCAGATGTAAATTACCTACTACGGCTGTCTACAGACAGACATATTTCCCCGTCTTCATCGCCGCGTCTTTGCTGATGTGTAAGAGGCTTTATTCTTGAACACGAACATTCCTCTTGAATGGCTTTATCTATTAAAAAAATCCTTATCAAAATCCGTTGATTAATTTTGAAGATCTCAGTATACATAGGGACAACGGCTTTGTTTTACCGCTACTGCATATAATTTGCACCGCCACGAAAGTATATTGAAGCATTGAAACCGTTTCCAATCTGTTCCGGCACGTGTCTCGCTAGCTGATGCATTTGTCTTTTATCGACGGTGCCAGCTGATAGTGATCCACATTCCTAGATCTATTTGACACAGAAACTATCATAGAAAGTGTACATTAGAAGCAATAACGAACTTACGTAGTTTTTAAAGAGTAAGGTGTTATTTCAAATATAAATTTTGGATAAGTTTTTGTCTTTATGAGACTTATTTTGTTATTTTGTACACCAATAAATGTTTATTATTACTATTATTCTTATTACTTAGGCTTCATTCCAAGGAAATTTTGCTATGATCTTATACAAAAATTACTCATGAAACCTAAATTATTGACCTCCGTCGCTAGCTAATGCATTTGTCTTTTATCGACGGTGCCAGCTTGACAGTGACACAGAAACTAACATAGAGAGTACATTAGAAGCAATAACGAACTAACGTAGTTTTTGAAAGGTAAGGTGTTATCTATAAATCTATAAATCGAATGTTATAAAGCTGAAGAATTTGTTTGTTTGAACGCGCTAATCTCAGAAACTACTGATACGACTCGAAAATTTTTTTAGTGTTACATAGCTCATTTATCGAGGAAGGCTATATGCTATATATCATCCCGTTTCAAATATAAATCTTGGATAAATTTTTGTCTTTATGAAACTTAGGTCTGATTCCAGGGAAATTTTGCTATGATCTTATACAAAAATTACTCATAAAACAAAAATTATAGACGGAAAGACATACGATGGAGTTTTATTTGTTTTAAGACTACTTCTGATGTATTACGAAATATTTAATTAAAATCATTATTCTTATTATATCTAACGCTGCTTACTTTCGCTTTGAGACAGTTTTATGTTTAAACCTTTTGAAACCCTTTTTTCCGAACAAAATGGGATTGTATAATATTTTGGCATGCATCTAATTGTAAACTTTGTTCAAACAAAGGTTTTTGGGATATTAAGTCTAATGTTAAAACACTAGACACAATATCCCAAAGACCTTACTATAGGTGTAAGTAGGTAGTTAGGTAGGTAGCCCTCATTACAGTTTGACCTCTATAATGAACTTGTACAGCCCAGAGGTTACGATGACTCTTTTTCTAAGAACCTGCGAAGTTTCTTTCGGTTTATACAAAACTTTATTCTACGAAGGTTATTTCAGCGTTCAAATTTATCAGTTGCGTGTAGCAGCTCCATTAGGATGAATAATACGTTCGATACAGGCATATAACAGCTGTCTTTCGAACCGCGGCCATGACAGTTTTATAGTTGGTTTGATGTATTCGCCATTTTTCTTTTTATTATCTGTATATTTTTGTTTTAGCGTGGTGATTGTTAAAATGTATTAGGTCTTAGTTAAAGTTAGTTGTATACTAATATTTTATAATGGACTGGCTGAGCTTATATCTATATATCTCCCGTTTCCGTAGGATTTACGGGATAAAAACTATCCTATGTTCTTTTTCTTCAATCTCTGTACAAAATTTCATCAAAAACGGTCCAGTTGTTTCGGAGGCAATTCAATTCAAAAAACCAAACATCAAATCTTTCCTCTTTATAATATTAGTATAGATTATCTATTAACGACCGTTTTCAATATTCTACCTATCCCTTGTTTTGCTTACTAAAGTCAGACAAATCTATCTATTTGCACTTACTTTGTTTTCAATATGCTGTCAACGGATAGCCTTTGCTATGACTTTTCTCATATAATCTGAGATAACTATCTATCTATAATATTTGATACATTATTGAAAACGGCCGTAAAGTCAGACAAATCTATCTATTTGCACTTACTTCGATTTCAATATCCTATCGACGGATACATTTGCTATGGGTTATATCTATCTAACGTCATATAATCTGACATAACAATCTATCCATAATCATTGATACATTATTGAAAATGGCCGTAAGGGAAGAATAGTAAGGAATTCGGGTTTACCTTATTTATAATTATATATCCAATATAACTTTTTCTTTAAACAAGTATGCTGTATGGTATCTGTTCAAAAAAATCTAAAGATTACTTTCAACAACAGTGAATAATATATTCTAGATTATTTTATTGTTAGAACTCGAATTGCAAGTTTGCTTACGTATTTTCTACTAATAATAGATAATTTGCGTTTCTGTTCTGAACTTTATTATTATTTAAATTTCAGTAAATAACTCGTACAAAAGCTATAAAAATATAAAACGTTTTAAATGTCAAAGTCAATTTGTGGCGGGAAGTAATGGCGGGAAGCTCTTGTGTCGTCGTAAACGTCACATAAATACAGATAAAATGTGGGATTTTTTGGCAAATAATAAAATTATCGGAGGTATTTTTTATTATAATATGTTTTCATATATTATGTTATTCTATTAGTTAAAAAAGAAAGAATAAAAAAATATATATTGCGAAACAAATGTACTTGTTTCTTTGCGTATATTTTTTTGAACAATCTTTACTTAATTTCCTTTACAAGAGGATAAACCGCCAGCTAACACCATCGTTTCCAAAGATTTCATAAAAGACAAAAATTCTTATTTTTTTAATTATTTTCTTCGGTCACCAAACCAATATTTTCGTCCTACACCCATATTTGGCCCAATAGAGCATTTAAATTAAAACTAATTTCGTACCATTAACAATATGTATGAATATTTTATAACTAAATGTCTCTAATTAGTAATTATGCCCCAAATTACGCTTCATAGCGGCTTAACACGCGAAGTAGTTAACAATTAAAATGTTCAACAAATTGATTATTGTTTAGATACGAAATAAATGTTATCAAAGTTGTTATAGCTTCGACACGATGTTAACTTGTTTAGATTTAAAATTAACATATTAAAATATTATATTTTTAGATGTAATTTAGGTTTAATATTTGAAACGTATATCAGTATTCTTAACCTATAAATATTTATAGGTGATACTACAAGTTGTGCGCCGCGGTTTCACCTGCGTAAATCTGTTTTCCCCGTTCCCGTGGGATTTGATCAAAATCCTTTCTTTACGGATGCCAACGTCATATCATCTACCTACATGCAATATACTTTTATTTGTTTGTATGTTACAAAATAACCAAATAAAGCCTCTCTCTTTCTCCCTTTCTCCTGCCCTTATCCCACTAGGTGGGGTCATACAACATATATTTTTCTTCAATACTCATCTTCCAGCCGTTTCAAACTCATATCTTTATTCACACAATCCATCCACACTTTCTTCTGTCTCTCTACCACTCACTCCATCCACATTCATATCAACTTTCCTTACTACATGCCCTTCCTCCCTCATGACAATAAGTAATAAAGCCACGGTATGGAAGCTACATTTAGCCTAGTTTCTTCTGCATCATGTGTGAGTGTGAAAAATTGATATCTTATATTGTTTACGAGAATATCATTGTTATAAATGACGTAGACATTACTCTACTACCATAGACAATAACACATAGATCCAAATATATTGCGTAAAGGGTACAGGAGTGATATATATAGCGACAAAAATAAAAATTAATGTATCACAATTCGTCAGAGACGCTATCTAAGCATAACCTCAAGAATATCACAAAAAAATTATTAAATAAAATTTAATTAAAAATTATTTTACTCACATAATTTAGGTATCATCAACAGTTAACACGAACAGTTTTTCACATTTATGTTGGTACCTTACTGTATCTTAAGATCTGCAGACCTACATACTAGATGAGGCAAGTAACCACAGAACATTAAATGATCTGTGCAAGTAACAATGAAAAATATATTATGACTTATTTCATCACAAGGAGTCTTAAATAAGAATTCAATAAATAAAAATTTATCAATACACAATATATCAATAAAAAAGAACCCAAAGAAACATAAAACAATATGTACGTAAAATGTTCTAGAATTTCTCTCGTGTAACATTTTCAAGTCTCAACTCACTCGCATGTCTGTCTTATTCACATCGCTAAAGGAAATACCGTTGGACAGACTTTGATGTTTTATTGCCATTTTTATTGATACAGGGGTTCTTTGAACTATTCTGATTGTAGTTAAATGAAATATTTGCTGATGTTTAGTTGCCGTACTATATTTCACTTACGTTTTTTTATATCTAGCTGTACCCCGCTGTTTCGCGTGGCAACGTAATAGATAGTTTTTTTATGCTAAAGCAGGTAAGCGAAGCACCTGATGTTAAGTGACTGACCGCAGCCCATGAACATATACAACATCAAAGTGTAGCAGATGCCTTGAGTTGGTAGAGGAAGTTGGTAGAGAAATAGAATGGGGGAGGAATGGGTTACTACATACATCAAAGTATTTTTCAAATTTATGCCTAATTTTGAGAATTAGAGCGTTTTGATAATTCTGTAAATGTGTTCCGGTTATAATGGCGTAACGACTCATTATTATGGTAAACAATGTTTATGACTTTCACAACTAATTAATGGAATTATATTCGTGGCATATTTAATTATTGTTGTAGTCATTGCATGTCGACATTGGCGATTCTGTAGAAATGAAAATAAAAATATATTTCAATTTTGTTTAACCACTTCCTTACATGCTATTTTATTTCATACTTCGTATTTTCAAGAATAGTCATCCTTATTCAAATAATTAAACTTAAATTTCTTTGTTTGCATTAAATATACTATAAAAATGTACAAATAGTATAATAATGGATACGCTTATACGTCAATATTCTTTTACGGCCGTTTTCAATAATGTATCAAAGATTAAGGATGGATTGTAATCTCAAATTAAATGACATTTGATTGTCAAAAGTCATAGCGAAAGCTATCCGTCGACAGCATATTGTAATCAAAGTAAGTGCAAATAGATAGATTTGCCTGTCTTTAGTAAGCAAAACAAGAGATGGATAGAATATTGAAAATGGCCGTAAGTAATGACGCATAATCAATTGGCATTTAATTATAAAATATCGGTACAAAGAAATATATATGTCATTGAAGATCAAGTCTATTAATTACTCCCCAAACAAACAATTCTTGGCTTACCCACATACATGTGGAAACGTTTACCATAATTGGTGTTTCTGAACGAAGGATCTTCATAAGAAGTGCCTACTCCTTTTAAAGAGCTGGCAACACATTCACGAGGCCTCTGGCGTCTGTCAAGTCAATCGTCACTAACTGTTAGGTTACAGTTTGTATAAAAAATATGGGCATAGAAAAATACATTTTAATAAATTTTGTTCTTATATAAATGCTGTTATCCGAGAATAAATTTCTCAGTAAACAATAAACTCCCAAAATACAGAAAAGGCCCCGTATAAAATTCTGTTACAAACCAGAATATGTAACGCGCAGTATCACGTGTATGTATGTATGTATGTCTTACATCACAAAGCTATTGTTACATTCACCAGATGTCCGTAATTATGATAGGTCCGATTATCTGTAATGCATTTTATCTCGATTCTGACGTAACCGATACCGAATGTTTATTCCTTCTGCCAATTATAACTGGGCTATCCTATTGCGTCTTTATTTAGACCAGGGGTGCTCAACCAGTGGTTCGTAAAAGTCAAATTTAAATTAATATAAGATATTTTAGTAATGTTGTATTTAGTTAAAGATTTAAATAGTTTTTAGTACTGTTTTCTAATAATGTAGGGGGAGCGTCTCTGATTCTGGTCTGACAATAATAATAATAGCTCCCCTGACTGATTTTGTCCATGGTGACTAATCTAAACAGAGACATACGCAGGAGATATTTTATTGTAAAATTGTACGTGTGAATATGCACTCTTATAACACTATGGCACGGTAGATTGACACGATCGCAGAGAGATCAGTCGCAGGACCGGATTCGAACCCGAGACCCCTCGATCTGAGGCTGACAATAATGGTATTCATGTGGTCCCCGACCAAGAAAAGGTTGAGAACCCCTGCTATAGTATTGATAGTAATGATAGAATGTTGATGTGAAGAAGATTAGCGATAGATCTGTTTAAAAATCAATCACGAAGCTATTTTTAACGCTGCTATTTCCACCGGCCGTTTTTCATTCTTTTATTGTGCAATGAGATTGATTAAATCTGTGTAGGAATAAATTCGGATATTTGAGAGTTGCTATTAACAATGTTATCACACAGTTTTCACTACATAGTATAAAACAAAGTTATTTACTTCATTCTGTCCCTATGTGCTTAAATCTTTAAAATATTGCTGAGTAGTTAAGTTAAACTATCAATAATTAAAAATGTAATATAGTTATAGTTAACTGTCAGGCGAAGACCCGGAGGCCTGTATTCCCATTCCATTCCTCTCATGTCATTAGTCCTCTCCTTATGACCTCCCCCTTTCTTTAAGCCGGCAAGGCATCTGAGACACTTCGATGTTGTAGATGTTCAAGGGCTGCGGTCAGTCACTTAACATCAGGTGAACCGTATGCCCCTCTTGCCTGCCATAACATAAAAAAATAAAAATAAATTGACAGTAATGCGATGAGATCAGAACCGCAATTGTCACAGTTACCAGACATTTGGCGTAGTGGATGTGGCAATGATCTATTGCGCCGGAGGGTGTGGGTTCGATCCCCACGAGTAGAAAATTATGATGAACATTGTAATTTTCTACTGTCTGGGTGTTATCTATAGTATGCATGTATTTACAAAAGAAAGTACGTTTTCATGTCTATCAGTCATCTAGTTTCCATAGTCGAGCTTTGCTTAGTAAGCTTGGCGTAGTGTTAAATGTCCCTGGATATTTATTATTTACTAGCTGCGCCCCAGGGCTTTGCTCCCGTGGGAATATCGGGATGATATATAGCCTATAGCCTTCCTCGATAAATGGGCCGTCTAACACTGAAAAAATTTTTCGAATCGGACGAGTAGTTCATAAGATTAGCGTGTTCAAACAAACAAACTCTTCAGCTTTATAATATTAGTATATACTTTCTTTAGCTCGGGATAATGGAGACGGTGCTAACACAAACCATTAGACATTAACGATAATCGATAAGTGGATAGTGTTATTTGTATCATTCGTCTTTAATTTAACCGGTCTTTGTACTTCCATTGATGTTTTAATGATTTCAGTTGTGTTTATTGGAGCACTTTACTAGAGATGATCTAAGGCAGGATCCCCAATCTTGCGCGGCTTCGCTCCCGTAGCATAATGTTATTTATATAGCCTATATATATAAAATATAGCATACGTTACTCGTGGATAATGAAGCTTTCGGATGAATTTTTAAAATATGTCCATTAGTTTTTGAGGTAGTACAACCAAACAATAAAACAAAGTTTTTCTCTTTGTAATGTTAGTGTAGTAATATTAAAAAAATCTTAAACAATAATTCTTAGTCGGAGTTATTTAATGAATCTGGACGCATTTATCTATAAACGACGAAACAGATAAAAAAAAAACATATTTTTATAACCGTTTAGTAATTTCAAATTAACTTGCAGTGTATTAGCGAAAAACCGAAAACGAATGTCTGACCCAAATTCTTCACCTGCAAGAACTCACTTCTCACCAAGTTTTCATTACAAATCGCTTATGAGCAATACACAGCTATCAGTCAAATGATTCACTATTGTCTTAGTATGTGGGTCAAGGGATTACAGGTGGGATTATATGCGAAATATTAATAACATGCTATATTTGATATATACTGCTATATCTGCTATATTTGAGATATTTTTTCCCACGCTATTAACATTGCTATAATTATAATGAATCGGACATCGGATAAGCAATAATGGAGATGTGAATAATTTTCGCCTTCGGCGTAAAATAACTCTTGAATACTCAAAAAGCATTTTTCACTCCAACAATTGAATTTGAAAATTGAAATATTAATTTGTAAAATAACCAATACCATAATTCACATTAGTATTGGATAACATTATAACGATAGTTTTACGTTATAAAACAATTATTCGATCAATGCAAATGAATTAGCAATTCTAGTTTAGTAATTTGGAAATTGAAATATTGTGGTAGTATATGTGTCTACGTATGTCAAGTATACGTTTTAATTTTAGCAGAATTTCTGATTCACATTAACGATTAGTCATAAATTAAAATAACGTTATTATGATTGCTATATGCTATATTAAACGTGACCACAAGGGATATTTGATAAGCTATTTTAAGCATGACTATACATATTTATGTGAGGAAAATTATTCATCGGTTTACATGCTATCAACAAGCTTGCATTTGGCTCGCTTTATATCTTTTAGTTTTGATGTCTATCTGCGATTGCAATTATTACTATTGCTAATGCCAATATGTTTATACAGGTGCTTTCAATATCCTACCATTATTAAGAATGTTTCAAGTTTTTGAGAGCTATTTATTGGCAAGATGTTACCTCGTGCACCATTTCATGACTATGGAGCCAGTGGTTGTCATTTTCTATAACATTGTAGTTATCTACTTTCTGGGTGTTTATTTATTTATAGTTTGTTTGTATGTTAGTATGAAATTCTTCGTGTAACGATAAGTAAGTATTGTTTTTCCGATCTTGATTAAATTTCATAGGCAAATATGTAGTTTAGACAAAAGGAAATGTCAAGTTCAAAGATGAGCGAAATCAGTAGGGGGGTTACGAAGATAGGGGGACTCAAATAGATGAATGTTTGTCCGAGGATATCTGGAGCATGGTTTATCCGATTTTGATAAATTTTTATAGGTGTATAGTATAGATAAAGAAAAATGTTGAATACAAAAATGAGAGAAACAGGTGAAGGGATAACGAGAATATAGCCGAGTGCGGTATCAAATGAAACGTCTTGATTTATACCTTACAATGCGAGGTCTAGCTTAGAGCGAGCCACTAGTTATTTCAGAAATAAACAATTTATTTGTTCAATACGGTATCTGTTCATAATTAAACTGTACTTGTGATACCAGCATTCTTTAACCATATCTAAACAATTCAGAAATTAAGTTCTATCGCCATAACTAACCAGTCCAAAACAATTGAATACATATCAACAAAGACATATACAGAGAAAAAGAGACACATTAAACCACCAAGACTGATTGGCAAATGTTTTCAACCAAAACATTTAGATTAATGTTGATTCGCTGTTAAAAATAAATAAAGCACTATGTAGTTTATTTCGGTATGATAAAATTAAAGTAACGAATGTACAAGCAGTGCCAAATCTGTCTTTGGATAGATTGAGCAGCATAAAGATATAAGAATTAGATGGTGATATGTATTGTTTCTCATTTCATTTCGCATACAAGCTGAGTTAATGTGGAACCCGCGTTAACTTATCACAAAAGTCCCTTCTACACATCGTTTAAGAGACAAGGCTTTATCACTTATCGTTTTAACAATTGTAATAACAATTATCTAACTTGAATTAAATTTTGACGAATGTATTCTGCATGTAATTTTAATGTATAAGTATAAGAAAATTGAAATATATAAATTAATAATGTAAACTATAGTTACCATGCCTTAACAAGGCTCATGTAACCAAATAAATAAATAAATAAATAAGGCTTAATCATCGCGGACGTCATCTGTGGATGAATGGCGGATGCATAAGCAGATGTAAATTCCCTACTACGACTTCTACGAATTGCTATTCTATTGCCCCGTCTTCGAGGCACCAGAGGGTAATTCTGCTGCATAACATCTTGAGCGATTGAAGCTCGCACAGGTGTAATTACCACCCCCTAGCAGAGGATCGGTGTGTAGCTTTGAGCTGTGTTTCGTACAGTGAGCGGAGGCCCGGACGCATCTATATCATCCCATATGTATCCCATTCCTATTCCATCCTGTTCTACTCCTCTGCCAATTTCCCATCATAATACTCCCTTAACTCCTCTCCTTCTCTCGAGCCGACAAGGCTTATGCGATAATTTAATGATGTTCATGGGCTGAACCGCATGCTCCGCTTTCCTGCTATAGCATAAAAAAACTTAAAACCTAAATGTTCTGTACTTGTATAATATCCAGTATATTTACTTGCTCTTCAAAATGACATGAGCTTCGGCGATAATATCTTATTCAAACTGCAAAATGAAAAGGCAATGTCTGATAATAACATGCAAAAAAGTCAAGTGCAATAAAACATAAATATTTATAAGACACGACACGACGTCGTAACGACTCCGTCTAGACCTATAACGTGACGTCCCATGTTTATGTAATACGTTTATGAGATTCGCAAATTAACTGACCGATCTTGATAGCTCTAGAATAATAATTGAGGATGAGTGACTTATTGAAGTACAAGAACTAATACACATCAGAAGTGGGATAGTTGTCTTATCACACGCATTTTGATAAATGGTAAAAAGGGAAACAGTGACTTTGTGGCTACATATTCGCAGCATGTAAGAGCAATGTTATTCATAAAAAAAAAACTTTTATAATTATGTTTTTTTCTTCTTTTTTTATAATGGCATCCCTCGGTAACAAAGATTCTGTTAATGTCCAGTATTATCTGGGAAAGTCAACTTGTTAATTGTTACTGTGCTCGCTCTCTATGTTTTTGACTTATAACATATTGGCCAGGGTTAGTTCTTACGAAATTTTGTTTCCACTTGGAGCAACTAACTACAACAAAAGAGATACAAACACTTAGGACAAATAATAACGCCTCTCTCTCTTTTCTAAAATACCAATGCTTATTCATTTGAGATTGACAGCCTACCATTTGATAATTGTTCATCAGTTCGATTGCCTTTAAACGTGGAAACATTAATACGTATATGGGGTAAAATATAAAAAATATTTTGTTAATGAATTTTCGTAAAAATATATACTAATAAATTGTTGAACATAGATCGTAAATTTGAAAATATATATCGGGTGTTACGATTATGCAAAATAAAACAGTGAAATGAATTTCGACTAACTTTTCAAGTGTGTCTGGCGCATATTTTTACATAATTCGCGAAATATAACTTGTCATTTTCGTTCTTTATGTAAACTAGTATCCAGTCATTCATACTTATTTATTCCTATAGCACTTACAATATTTTTGCATTGGTGGTCGATGATTCAGCTGATTTTAAAAAGCGCTATTTTAAACGCAATTCTCTTTGAATCACAGGAATAAATTACAAATTATGAGAGAAATTTTTGATATCACAAGCGTTTCACAAACATTGAAAGTTTTTTTTATGCTGATTAGGTGAACGTTTGGCCATATTTACGTCTGATGGTAAGCGTCAACGTGGTCTATGATGGATCACGTTCATCTAAGAGATGCCTATTCACGCACTGTTTAAATCTCTCCAAGTTGCTGGAACTTCGGGAAAGATTTCATTCCATTCCTTACTCGTAAGACTCAGAAATGAAGACGTGTACATTTAACAAAAATAAAAGTTTTCAATAGATAACACCAACGAAACGTTATAAGCGAAAATGACTTTAAATTTCGCTTCAGAATGTGACTCTACATTTAAGAATTTAGATAATTATTTTGCCGCAAATGAAATATTATGACTATAAGCAAAATATTCAAATCGAGGTCAATAACATTTACGTTTTCATAAATAAATTCGGTATGCCGGAAACATGGATAATTAACGAGAATTTTGCAGACATTTTGAAATACTTTTGGGACGTTAGGATGGAAAATTTTATGTCAATCATTGTGATTGGGATAACGTTGCGTTGAGGTTGGTTGATGTGACATCTTATTTAAGTGTGTTTAAAATTTCCGCCTAATTGTCACTTATTTTTGACGGGATACAAGCGTGTCATAAAAATATTAACGTTTTAATTAATGTTTCGAGGTACCCGTTTTCCCAATGTAGTCAAATAAAAATTTGTAATGATGACTCTACACAGAATTTAAATAAAACGTTAGTATTATAGTGAATTCATACGCCAATGATTTAATAGAACTCTGTAACCAGGTCCTATATGCATTGATAGTGCATAACGTAGATAATATTTGATATTGATAGAATATGATTGGCAACCATGCGGCGCAAAATGTGTTCAATAAATATTATTGTTGGAAACTAATAGAGAGCTATGTAAAATTAGTTGATAGTAATAGAAGTGTACTGCGATCACAACTGGCCAATACAACTAGCCAGTTGATAACAGATCACAGCTAGTCATAACGTCTCTTCGTTAAATGAGGGTAGCTGGAAGGCGACGTCAATACGTATTTCGAGCATCAAGAATTAGTATTAATGTGCCTAGATACTGAACGCATCTTTTAATAGGACTTTGACAGCTAATAAGTGACATTTGCATACAAAAATTGCTAACACAACATGAATATACAAAATTCTGTCGACAGTATAATATTATCTAATTACTGGTCATTCCATTTCTTTTGATTATTTTAATTTAGGTAAGGTGTATACGTACAGTTTCTAAAACATTACGAAACACGACACAAATCGCGGTGCAATACAAGTATACCCATAAACTGGAGCTATTTCAATTTATTTACTCGAGTTTATAATGCAATAAAATAATCATTTGCATCAGTCGTAAATCCAGTCATCGACTCGGCGCCGGCACTCACACGGCGCGGTAACGACACGATATCGTGTCGTAATTGTTAATTGGTTTTATTAGTGAAAATGTTTGTTTTATGGGTTTTGGAAAATACCTTATGTATATTTTAATTTGGTAGTGGATTGTATGATACAGGTATCGTTTGTAGAATGTGTAGCTCGGTTTTATGAACAGATATTTGATCAAAATCCTTTCATAGCGGATGCCTACATCATGACATCTACCTGCAGCCAAAATTCAGCCCAGACCGTCCATCGGTTTGGTCTATGCTTTGATAGATCACTATGTCAGTCACTTTAGAGTTATATATATAGAAATAGGCCTGTACAATAATTATCTCTGTTACGAGATGTAAATAAATTTATACTAATATTATAAAGCTGAAGAGTTCGTTTGAACGCGCTAATCTCAGGAACTACGGGTCCGATACGAAAAATTTTTTAGTGTTTGATAGCCCATTTATCGATAAAGGTATCATCCCGATATTCCCACGGGAGCGAAGCCCTGGGGCGCAGCTAGTAAATAAATAAATCTCGTCATCTTACCTGTTATCTCTGCTCGGCAGACCCGTCCACACATCCAGTTCCATACGAAATGTCGCAGCCTCCGCGAGGTATAAAACGCACCAACGAATCGTGGTTAGGACGAAAAATTCTGCGATGGTTTGGTCCCCTGAAACAATAGATATGAGTCATTAATTCTCTTCTCATTGATCGCCATATTGTTCCTTAGCGTTAGAAAGAAACATTTATTCATTTCACTTAACATGTATCATCATCACTACATAGTATAAGACAAGGCTTTTTCTGTGACAATCACTCTCTCTGTCTCTATGTCCCTTTGTATGCTTAAATCTTAAAACGACGCAACGGATTTTTTTATAGATAGAGTCATTCAAGAGGAAGGTTAATATATATGATAACATACATAAAATAGTGAAGTAATACTACTATTTTTGAGAATTCAAATGTGATGTCGTTAATTATCAATTTTTTCCGCTTACACTGCAAACGACGGAAATTTATCAAAATAATGTACTATTTTTTATATAAAACGTTCACAGTTTTTCTGTAGTGTATTTAGTATCAGCATTGCACCCGTACGAAGCCGGGGTGGGTCGCTAGTAGGTAATAACTTTCTGCCAAAATATAGAACCAACCTCCTCACACAAAAAAGTAGAAAATAACTTTTTATTTTTGTTGAAATCCCTTCAAGACGGTGTCTTTATCTATTTTCAATTTAACAAGATTTTGCACTTTTGCATTTTCTACTTTTTAGTGTGAAGAAGTCAGTTCTATTTTTTGGGAAAACGTTACTATTTTTCCATTTTGTGTGAACTGGAAGGGTTATCACATCGGAGCTATTCACAATTCAGTCTGCGTTATTATTTAATGGGTGTATACATCATTTAACCTTAACCGCAAAGCTTATTCTATTGATTTTTGAGGAGTTCCCTGGAAGATCTTCCACATGGATGATCAGATTAAAACCAGACTATGGATGGTCCCGTAGATGTTGGTTGGTTGTTTGGTTGGACGTCATCTGCAGATGTCGTCCGCGGATGTGAAGACGGGGTAATTTACGTCTGCCGATGCATCGACAGATAATAAAGAAGAAAAGAAAAAACATTTATTACAAGATACCTACACACACAGATTAGAGAATAAAAGGCAGATGGAGTGCGGCCGATGATCGAGTGACGCCGAGAAGCAAATACAAACTTCAAAAGCAAATACAAAAATGATTGTCTAGTTTGACATAACGTCACGAGGGCTTCTTCACAGAGACACGTGTACGTAGAATAGTTAGCATCACTCGAGTCTTCGGCACACTCCATCTGCGTTTTATTCTCTAATCTGTGCCTACACTAAAAATAATAATAAAACAATTTAAAAAACGCGTATGCGTCTGCCGATGTGTAGACGGGCCTTTGAGAACGCAGAGCCCTTATTCTGATATATCCTTCACTATTCTGTATATTTATATAAAGTATTGAATTAATCTTTTACGCGACAGTGGTTCACTTATATTCTATAAACTGAGGCAATGGAGCGTGGGGCGCCCGCCGCTTGGCTGACTCCGCCCGATTCTAATCTGAATCTATTGGATGTTTAATAGAAATCGTTTGATATGAAAATGTACCTTTACTAACTGGTTATCGCTAAATAATTATGCGCTATTTTGAACTTTCATTTCGTCATATGTGGAATAGAAATGATTTTAAACAAACTTCAACAGAAATGTAGACTTGTTACAAATAAGAAAAAATCTGAATTGTATCACATTTTTATTATTACTGCTCAACGAACTTCTTCTTCTTCTTTTAGTTTAATTGCTTCCCATCAAAGATGGATTCTGCCAATGACAGGCGACAGCCGGAATGTCAGAATGCTTGTCCTTGTTAAGACTTATGAACTCCAACGAACTTCATACCGCCAATATTGAACGTGACGTATTTGAGAGACACGAACTATTTGTATGGAAAAATATAAAAGCGCATTTAACTAAACAGACGTACATACAGTCTTTCTAATAATATGAGCTTCCACCCGAGCATTGCTTATGTTTCATCCAAATCAGTTCAGTTGTTTTTGCATTAAACTATTCCAAGCAAACATAACAAAATATGGTATTTGTAACATAAGAAGTATTGATTGGCCTATAGATAACCAAGCGTTTAATTATTATTATCTGGCATCTCAATCGTTACCGAATACGCCGTAAACTGAGGAACAAAGTCAAAGTCAAACGTTTATTTTCCAAATTGGCCTCTTTCGAGGCGCTTTTAGAACGTCATATACATAATTATGTTTTCTTTATTTATCACCGATTCGGAAGGCTGTCTCTAACGAAATGACATAAGCCAGAGGTTAATGGAATCACCTGGCTCTTCCCACGGTGTCTCCTTGCTGTTTGCGCTGAGTAATCTGGTTTGTTGATTAGTACATTAAAACACTTCACTAATTTTCAAATTACTGAAGATGGTGTTCGAAACCAGTCTAATTTGTAATAAATAATTGATATAGTTTAGAAAATATACGAATGGGGAACTAGTGAAGTGTTTTAATGTACAAATCAATCAAGATCAGTTCCATCAAGAGGTAACAATACAAAATATGAATTATCTAATTTGGTTTGTGTTTTTTCAGTCTTAATTCATGTAATTGAATGAAGAAATCCAGTGACAGAATACAGAATCCGATGACATATGTAATTATTGAAAAGTATTTATATTTAATCTGTTTTATATATTGACGATCATAAGATCATTTGTAATCTAAATGAGAAATAAAGAATTGAATTGATTTGAAGACAGCAGAATTTACCCGTCTGGCGACGGATTAGAATTAGAGATTGCAAGAATGAAAGAAAGAAAAGAAGAATACGTGTTTGTTGCCTAATACATCCAACAATATCAATGGATTCGGTAGCCAGATACTATATATTAAAAAAAAAACTAATTTCCACTTAAATTGTATTCCGTTAGACAAATGTATAAAATAATACATTTAGTTTCTACCATGTTCCAATTTCCCATCAACATTTGTGCTGACGTGAGTTTTCGTGAAATACTATGTCGAGATTGCATTCGCGTTTTTTTTTGAACAATTTGAACAATTTGTTAACTTCTTCACGATATTGCCCTTGAAAATCTATGAAAACACGTAATTTTAGAATGCACCCTCTTAAATATATCTCATTCTTTCCAAGTATTTCTAAAACTTTGATTTACTCTGTGCTAATGGGTTTCAAAGTCAAGTCAAAGTGAAAACGTTTATTTTCCAAACTGGCCTCTTTCGAGGCGATTTTGATCGTTATATACAATTAAACAATTCATATTTTTTTATTTACCACCAAGGCTGTCTCTACTGAGAAGAACCGGCAAGAAACTCAACTTTTAAAAACTTTCTTAAAAACGTTTAAATACAATACAATAAAATTACTAAATTGTTATCTTTAGTCCAAACTAGAACTAAATAAAGTACACAAAACGCAAGCTCGACTAATAATAGCTTGCATTAAAGCAACAGCTGATGCTATTTTAGGAATCCATGTAGGTCGCATTAGATGTGTTTGTTTATCTACAGGGTGGAATTTTGTAATGCATTTACTATTTTTCATAATACTGATAGACAATGTTACTCAAAGACTACACGGTAACGGTTCCGTGTTTTTCAAAAAGTAACTACATTCCAAAATTTTCGAATATTCAATTAATACACACGGAAATCTAACCGAAAAAAATTTTAAGTAACATCCGTTATTTACATCGATCGGTAAGGTCAATTATAAGCGTGAAATCTCTCTAAAAAGCCATGAATTCGCCATATTTAAAGTACGTTAAACACGCAGTAATATCGCACCTAAGAAAATTTAAGTTATTATTTAAATCTTTGAACATTTTCTTTCCTGACAAAAATAAATAAAAATAAAATATTCCTGGACATTTAACACAACGCCATCTAGTCCCAAACTAAGCAAAGCTTGTACTATGGAAACTAGATAACTGATAGACATACTTAAACATACTTTTTTTTGTAAA
>LQNK01000379.1:60789-83798 GCA_001586405.1 Phoebis sennae | reverse complement strand
CGGCGCGGTAACGACACGATATCGTGTCGTAATTGTTAATTGGTTTTATTAGTGAAAATGTTTGTTTTATGGGTTTTGGAAAATACCTTATGTATATTTTAATTTGGTAGTGGATTGTAAGATAGAAAGGCATCGTTTTGAGAATGTGTAGCTCGGTTTTATGAACAGATATTTGATCAAAATCCTTTCATAGCGGATGCCTACGTCATAACAGCTACCTGCAGCCAAAATTCAGCACGAACGATCCAGCGGTTTGGTCTATGCGTTGATAGATCATTATGTCAGTCACTTAAGAGTTATATGTGGCGAGATGTAAATAAATTAGCTGAAGAGTTTGTTTGAACGCGCTAATCTCAGGAACTACGTGTCCCATTCGAAAAATTTTTTTTAATATTAGATAGCCCATTTATCGAGGAAGGCTAAAGGCTATATATCATCCCGATATTCCCACGGGAGCGAAGCCCTGGGGCGTAGATAGTCAATAAAAATAAATCTTGTTCATCTTACCTGTTATCTCTGCTCGGCCAACCCGTCCACACATCCAGTTCCATACGAAATGTCACAGTCTCCGCGAGGTATAAAACGCACCAACGAACGTGGTTAGGACGAAAAATTCTGCGATGGTTTGGTCCCCTGCAACAATAGATATTAGTCATTAATTCTCTGCGCATTGATCGCCATAATGTTCTTAAGCATTAGAAGAAACATTTATTCATTTCTCTTAACATGTATCATCATCACTACATAGTATAAAACAAAGTCGCTATCTCTGTCCCTATGTCCCTTTGTATGCTTAAATCTACGTAACGGTTTTTTAATAGATAGAGTCATTCAAGAGGAAGGTTTATGTGTATGATAACATCCATTAAATAGTGGAGAAATCCCGTTATTTTTGAGGATTCTAATGTAATGTCGTTAATTTCTTTTTCCGTTTATATTGCAAACGAGGGATATTTATCAAACAATGTACTAATTTTTATATACAACGTTCACAGTTTTTCTGAAGTGTATTTAGTATCAGCATTGCACCTGTACGAAGCCTGGGCGGATCGCTAGTAGATAATATATATAATATATCTGAATATAGAACCGACTTTCTCACACTAAAAAGTAGAAAATAACTTTTTATTTTTGTTGAAATCCCTTCAAGACGGTGTCTTTGTCTATTTTCAATTTAACAAGATTTTGCACTTTTGCACTTTGCATTTTCTACTTTTGTGAAGAAGTCATTTCTATTTTTTGGCAAAAGCTATTATTTTTCCATTTTGTGTGAACTGTGAAGGGTTATCATATCAGAACTATTCACAATTAAGTTTAGGAGTTAGAATTTCATGGGTATACATCATTAGACCTTAACCACAAAGCTTATTCTGTTGATTTTCGAGGAGTTCCCTGGAATATCTTCCACATGTACGATTAGACTTAAACCAGACTATGGGTGGTCACAGATGTTGGTTGGATCGACCGACACGACCGCGGACGTCATCTGCAGATCTCATCCGCGGTCGTGAAGATGGGTAATTTAAGTCTGCCGATGCATCCGCTATCCATCGACAGATAAAAAAGAAGAAAAGAATAAACATTAATTATTACAAGATTAACTACACTCAAAATAATAAAACAGTCTAAAAAAACGCATATGTGTCTGTCGATGTGTAGAGGGGGCCTTTGAGAACGCAGAGCCCTTATTCTGATATATCCTTCACTATTCTATATATTTATATAAAGTATTGAATTAATCTTTTACGCGACAGTGGTTCACTTATATTCTATAAACTGAGGCAATGGAGCGTGGGGCGCCCGCCGCTTGGCTGACTCCGCCCGATTCTAATCTGAATCTATTGGATGTTTAATAGAAATCGTTTGATATGAAAATGTACCTTTACTAACTGGTTATCGCTAAATCATAAGCGCTATTTTGAACTTTCATTTCGTCATATGTGGGATAGTAATGATTTTAAACAACCCACAACAGAAATGTAGACTTGTTACAAAAAAAGATAAAAATCTGAATTGTATCACATTTTTACTATTTACTGCTCAACTAACTCCTTCTTCTTCTTCTTTTAGTTTAATGGCTTCCTATCAAAGATGGATTCTGCCAATGACAGGTGACAGCCGGAATGTCAGAATGCTTGTCCTTGTTAAGACTTATGAACCCCAACGTACTTCATACCGCCAATTTTGAACGGGTGTATTAGACAGACACGAACTAATTGTATGGAAAAATATAATAGCGGTTTTAACCAAACAGACTAACATACAGACTTTTGCGCTTTCTAATAATACGAGTTTTCACCCGAGCATTGCTACTGGAATTTGCTTTATGTTTCATCCAAATCTGTTCAGTTGTTTTTGCGTGAAACTATACACACAAGCAAACCTCCCTCACGAAGTATCGTATTTGTAAAATAAGAGGGAAGTATTGATTGACCTATAGATAACAAAGCATTTAATTATTATTATCTGGCATCTCAATCGTTACCGAATACGGCGTAAACTGAGCAGCGAAGTCAAAGTCAAAGTCAAAACGTTTATTCTCCCAATTGGCCTCTTTCGAGGCGCTTTTAGAACGTCATATACATAATTATGTTTTTCTTTATTTACCACCGATTCGGAAGGCTGTCTCTAACGAAATGACATAAGCCAGAGGTTAATGGAATCACCTGGTTGTTCCCACGGTGTCTCCTTGCTGTTTGCGCTGAGTAATCTGGTTTGTGTTTTATCAGTCTTAATTCATGTAATTGAATGAAGACAGCACTTTACTTGTTAGAATTAGGGATTGTAATACGTTTTTGTTGCCTACTGCATCCGACAATATCACCGGATTCGGTAGCCAGATCCTATATCGTTGGATCAATGTATAAAACAATAGATTTTGGGTATCTACCATAGTTCAATTTGTCATGAACGATTGTGCTGACTGAGTTTGCTTTCGCGTTGAAAAACTACGAATATAAAATGTAATTTAACTCTAGAGTGCATTAATTGAGGACTTAATCCTTCTATAACCATAATTATCATTCATCAATTTGTTAACATTTTCACTATATTGCCTTAAACCATGAAAACACGTAATTTTAGAATGCAACCACTTAAATATATCTCATTCTTTCCAAGTATTTCTAAAACTTTGATTTAGTCTGTGCTAATGGGTTTCAAAGTCAAAGCCAAGTCAAAGTGAAACCGTTTATTTTCCAAATTGGCCTCTATCGAGACGATTTTGATCGTCATATACATTTACATAATTAATATTTCTTTATTTATCACCGATTCGGAGGGCTGTCTCTACCGAGAAGAACCGGCAAGAAACTCAACTTTTAAGAACTTTCTTAATAAATTCTTAAAAACGTTTAAATACAATACAATAAAATTACTAAATAGTAACCGTTAGTCCAAACTAGAACTAAATAAAGTACACAAAACGCAAGCTCGGCTAATAATAGCTTGCATTAAAGCAACAGCTGATGCTATTTTAGGAATCCATGTAGGTCGCATTAGATGTGTTTGTTTATCTACAGGGTGGAATTTTGTAATGGCTTTACTACTCTTCATATTAGTAATAGAAAATATTACTCAAATACAACACGGTTACGGTTACGTTTTTTTTCAAGAAGAAAGGTAACTACATTCCAAAATTTTCGAAAAGCAATTAATACAAACGGAAATCTAACCGAAAAAAATTTTAAGTAACATCCGTTATTTATATCGATCGGTAAGGTCAATTATAAGCGTGAAATCTCTCTAAAAAACCACGAATTCGCCATATTTAAAGTACGTTAAACACGCAGTAATATCGCACCTAAGAAAATTTTACTGTTTTCTTTCCTGAAAAAAATAAAGGAATATTTTCTATGAATTCAATATTTTATCCACAGTTTTAGCAGTATTTTCCCTCCAGGAGGCATTATAAAATCCAGTATATAATTCGTGTTTATGGTAATAATTGCTTTGTTTTTTGACTGTGGATATTACCCTAGTGAAGTATTCTCATGAAAGCTCTTAAAATACGTGAATAGCATACGTATACGAGTTACCTACCAATACCAAGCAACATAATATATATTGACTAATCACCAAAATCTCTATACAACATTATATGACTTGTGGAAATAGTATCACCCTCTTTTTTAAGGTTCTGTCCTTATTTATTGAAATTCAAATTCAAATAGTTTACTTTTCCATATTGGCTTTTTTGAAATCTCTATTGAAAAGTTAATCTTGTTTTAAATCTGCCAGTTTTTGTTATTATTGTTTATTTATTTATTTATTCATAAAAAAACTATTATCTACCATTGCAGTCATGACTCAGGACCAATTCGTTAGACAGTTTACCTCCTTTCAAATATTTATTTGTTGGTATCTTTGATCGTATTATTCCAACAAACCACATATTCTTGCTCCAAACATATTGCATGTATTGGTCCACTGGCATCTTCATTAGTTTCATCATTACTCATGTGTTACGATTCAATAATATCTAACTTCCGTACACATGTGAGGTCCAGGTGTTAGTCTATCTATATTGTGAAATACTTGTCTGACTGATTCATCATCACGCAACTGGAGCCTACCTCCACCTATCATAAATTATTGACTTATTCCGCTTCCATTTTAATGATAATCGCGGTATTTTTATCGCTCCAATTTGTATATGACGCTTTTTCCTCCACGAAAACTTTTAGCGCCTGTTAGTTACCAGTATTTACTATCCTTATTCTTACTTCCTCATTCCTTTATTTCATAATCCTTACTTTCTTCTTCTTCTCAATCAGCCCGGTGGCACCCAAATTTAGGTAAAGGCCTCTTCATGTGCCTCTAGTCTATTCTGTGTTCGCATCAAAAACTTCCCTAGGATCTTTACGACGTCGTCCACCCATGTAGTAGGCTTACTTTCTTACTAATATTATAAATACGGAAGCCTATTTATCTGTATGTCTGTCTCTTCTTCACGCCTACCACTGAACCGATTTGAAAGATTTTGTTACAGATATTATTTGAAACGTAAAGAAGGACAGGATAGTTTTTTATCTCAGAAATCCCTCGGGAACGGGAGATATACGCGAGTAAAACCGCGGGCCTAGTTATACTAGTTCCAACTAGGTAGTTAAGATGACCTATTTACTATTTTTCTTTTGAGATCCTTAAATTGACTTAGAATGTGTTTAAAATTCGCTAATTTTGAAGACGACGAGATGAAAATTGCTTTTAAACTTTAAAGTTTCTAAAAACTCTAAGGATAATTATATAAGACAAAGGTTTGTATGAAATGCGACGGTTTCACTAGTATAATAAATTTTCTCTGCATATAGACCGCGCTGTTGAACGGCAAAAAACGCAACTATGTTTTTATCCGATATCAATTTTGTAGGTCCTAAACAAAGAAATTTCTGATGTTTCACTTTTTATGTAATAGCGGGCAAGCGGATGACCTGATCACCTGATGTTAAGTGACTGACTGCAGCCCATAAACATCTACTACAGCAAATTGTCGCAGATGCCTTGCCGGCTTGAGCGTTACCCAATGGTGCAATGCTCGGCTCCTACTCTTTTACTGCTGAACATGTTATGCAGCAGAATTACCCTGTCGCTTCTTACGAATTTTTACTCTTAGAAATGGGATGGCGACACATGTGTTCTAACCCATCGCCACTGGTCTCTTAGTTTTAGAACGGAACTTACCGTAAATATTCTTTGGCTAACAGCTACATTGTTTTAGAGTTAAGGACGAACTTCTAAAACTATTTGATATTTACGAGCAGAGGGTGGGACTTCTTAGTAGAAATTTTTATACTCCATTAATCAATAATTTATTTGGATAAAGGTAGGTTTCATAGTTAAAATATGCTTTGTAAGTTTCGCAAAACTAACATAAGGGGTAGAATTTACACATTTTACAATTAGTGTAATTTGTTCATTTTTCAGAGCGAAACCGAGGACAAAAGGCTAGTTAAAATGCCTCAGTAAGTTCATGTAATAGGCTAGTAACCTTTTTTCTATGCTTTTAAATTATTAATATTGGATCTACTATACCAAAAAAAAAATTAACCACTAAATACCCGAAAAAATGCAATTTAAAAATTACCAATTTCCGAACGAATGAAAACGCTAGCCGGCCATGTTGCTATTCACTTTATTTTAAGGTTTAGATAGAATATTGAAAACGGTCGTAAAGGAATGTTTCGTCATTTATTATCATTCAATCTAAGTTTAACATGATTAAGGTCACAATGGTAAGCCGTTATTATATTCCGTGTCAAACTCTAAGCACCGAAAATGAAAAGGATCATTCACCTTAATGAAATGCTCTGAGATTGATGAGTTTCGCTTAAACCAGAGTTCCCCAAACTTTTGTAGACCCCTTGCCATGTTTGTCCGTGTCCCAATTTACCTGTTATTGAAGTTTAATGTTAAAAACTTAAAGTAAAAACACATATTAATTAATTTTTTGTAGGTTGTTATAGACCCCTAGGGGTCGATATAGACCACTTTGGGAATCACTGGCTTAAACCATAAATCATTTACTTTCAATATGCAGATGTTTTCTTTGTCAAATGCAAATTAGATTTTTCCATTCTCAAGAGTTCGCCTACGCTATTTTAATACTGAAGTAATGTTATTAAAAGCTGCAAATACTGAGGATCACAAATCACAATGTGTGTGTTTTGTACAATAATATAAATAGATAAACGATATCAAATAAGAACACAAACATACATTTTAACCTTATTTTAGTTATAAGTTAATTGAAGACTGTTCTAGAAGCTTAATGTAGCTTATTATATTCTTAACTAGCTAGCATAAGTTAGCATAATGTTATATTTATGTAGCCTATAAAATATAGCATATTATGTTCCTCGTGGATGATGTACCCTTCGAATGGTGAAAGAATTTTTAAAATCGGTCCAGTAGTTTTTGAGCCTATTCATTACAACCAAACAAACAAAGTTTTCCTCTTTATAATATTAGTTGTTAACTGCGCCCCAGGGCATCGCTTCCATAAGAATATCGGGATGATATATAGCCTATAGCCTTCCTCGAGAAATGGGCTATCTAACACTAAAACAATTTTCCAAATCGGACCAGTAGTTCCTGAGATTAGCGCATTCAAACAAACAAACTCTTCAGCTTTATAATATTAGTATAGATTTAACTAACATAGAGGTATAATAAAACCTCATAAGGCTTATACAAGTCTTAGTTTTTTCCTACTGCTCAAACATTTTTGGATCGAAGCTACATTCACCGCTGTAAGCTTACGTGGGCATGACGCAAGAGGTCTCGAGTGAAGAGCGGCCAATCACCCGGCCTTTGAGGGACGCCGTCAGCGATTCTCTTAAGACTACACTCGCAATGGAATTAGCGCGTTATGTATGTTTGAACCACGATATTAGCGACGCGAGAGATTTCGAGTAAAGAGGAATAGAAATGCTTTTTTTTCACTGAATTAGTTTATAGATAAGACATAATTAACACTACTTAAAGTAGCTAAGATTAAAGAAAAGGAAAATCAGCATCTGTGATTGCAAAAAAGGCCCCTCCAGCAGCACAGCGGCCATTAAAATGAGTCATCATTTCACTGATTTCTAAATATTATATTCGTGTATGTGAATATGTATTATAGGTAGTAGAAAACTGGCCAATCTCTTAGCCTCTGAGGGACACCGCCAGCAATTCTCTTAAGACTACACTCGCAATGGAATTAGCGCGTTATATGTGTTTACAACCACGATATAAGCGACGCGAGATATTTCGAGTGACGACAGATAGAAATGCTATTTTTTCACTGAATTAGTTTATAGATAAGACATAATTAACACTACTTAAAGTAGCTAAGATTAAAGAAAAGGAAAATCAGCACAGCACAGCAGCAATTATAATGAGTCATCATTTTACTGATTTTCAGAAAATATATATTCGTGTATGTGAATATGTATTATAGGTATTAGAAAAGTGGCCAATCTCTCAGCCTCTGAGGGACGCCGTCAGCAATTCTCTTAATACTGCGAAATGATACTTTCCCTTGTGTGTTTACATTGAATTCAAAACGAACGCACCTCTGCAAGCCTACATCAGAGTTGTCACTTGCACTGACAGACGCTTTCAGCAATGTAATTTTATGTTTGAATCCAAGCTTTGTGCGAAAAAAATCGAGTGGCCAATCACACAGCTCTTGAGTGAGACCGTCAGCAATTATTTTAAGGCTATTATATTACATTATTCACATTTGGTACGATTTTAATTAGTCTCCTTTGAAATTGGTGAGAGTATACTCAAGATATCCAATAAAACGCTTTGAAGTCCCTTCATATCTGTGCTTCACACAAAAACATTGGCAACTTTTAAATATAATACATTATATCCACTTTTTCTTATGTAGCATAGTTCTATATATATATTTTATTTTTCAGTTTTTAATTCGTCTGATTTATAAATCAATAGTGATTTGATTGATCAATTGACCATAACCTACGAGAAAACACAATAAAGCCGTTTCACTATGTCGAACTACCCACATCTTTAATAACATAAAGTACTAGAAAGTTGTATTAACCAGTAAACGTATTTATCCGTGTTTGAAAAACGTTAAAATTACTGCCTCCAGTTAATATAACAGGTGTTAACATTAAAAAAGTTAACGTTCCTCGCATTATTCTTTAAAGGCGTTGATTCAAATAATGCGTAACGGACAGGGGTACAAGGTCACTGAACTTCGGCCTAATCGCGTGTTCTTTCGCACTAGTCAAATTATACCTTTTAAATTCAGTCAATGCTTACAAATTAATCATGTGTAAATTAGCCCTTAATATCCTTTTAGAGGCGTTGGTTCATATTAATTCTAATAGATGGTCAAAAATCAGGCGTACGCAGTTGACCCATAAAAATTCCCATCCTCACGAAATTGTTGATTTATTATTTATTATATTTCAAAGGTACCTACACATTAGACATATTAAACTTAAGCTAGATACTAACAATATCAAACGAGTCAATAAGTGGAACACAGATCACTTCGTGGAAACACCCCTACACGTATATTATGCTGTATTTATTGCTGTTTTAACCGACTTTAAAAAAAGGAGGAGGTTATCAATTCGACCTTGGTTTTTTTTTGTATGTTACCGCATATCTCCGGCGTTTATGGAACGATTTAGAAAATTCTTTTTGCATTCGAAAGAGTAGAGTTACAGTGTGGTCCCATAGAAATTTGGTTCAAGTCTGATCATCCATGTGGAAGATATTCCAGGGAACTCCTCGAATATCTTCCACATGGATGTTAAGGTTTAATGATGTATATATCAATTGAATTGTGACTAAATCATGTGATTATCCATTTAGACATTAAAAAGAGATAAATAAATTTTTTTGGTGCATTTATCTATTTTTAATTTAAGAAGATTTTGCACCAACTTTGTATAGATTTCAACAAAAATGAAATAAAAGTTATTTTCTACTTTTTAGAGCAAGGAAGTCGGTTCTATTTTTTGGTAAAAAAAAATTATATTAATTTAACATATGTACAAATTTGTCACTAAGTTATAGGAAACTAAAAAAAGGTTTATCACAATATAGTGCGCGTCCCTTGTGAATCCAGGACTGATCAGATTTATAAGCAATTGTCGCGAATAATTCGATTCCACTCCTTCTGCGATTTGGCCTTGAGAATTTACTGTTACGAAATTAAATATTTGTTAGGTTAATAACAAAGTTCATTATCCTTTCTTCAAAAATAAGTCGCTAGCACTAAACATCTAGCACAGTTTTTAACACAATTAATGAATCAACTTTTTATTTAATGCGTCAATCACTAAATATTAAAAACTAGCTGCGCCCCAGGGCTTCGCTCCCGTGGGAATATATATAGCCTATTGCTTTCCTCGATAAATGGACTATCTAACACTAAAAGAATTTTTCAAATCGGACCAGTAGTTTCTGAGATTAGCGCGTTCAAACAAACAAACAAACAAACTCTTCAGCTTTATAATATTAGTATATATATATAACAATGGCGGATTTATTGCTAGTAAGTCATCTCTTTTACGCAACCATTGGTTTAATTTGTATTGAAATTAAATATTTCTTTGTACGAGCATAACTATTAAAAATATAGTATACCTACCAGCATTATCACCTATTTTTAAACCGTATAAGAGAAATTAGTATTTAAATGTTAAAAAAGCATTAACAAAACATTGTTTATGTAAACCACACTCCCTTTTTATTCCTTTGGATATAAAATGTTATGTTACATCGCACACTGCACAATACGCCTCTAGATAAAGGAAATAGTTTCTCTCTGCGGAAATGAACGCCATTTTAAAAGCTATAGCTAATAAATGCACAATCCAAGTTATAACAAAGGGATAAACAGATTGATATTATGAAACGATTCACAATAAATCGGACATTTTTAATGAATGAAATGAAATCACTATCATATTAAAATCAGGTAATTAACACTTATTGAAATTCAAATGTGCAAATTATTTAATGCTATTACAGATATCTTTGTAATTCACGAAATAGTTTAAATATTCATATTTTCTTATTAGGATCATAGAGGTTATAAAGTAAAGTTTGTGGTTCAGTCTAAATAGTGCAGTATATAGGGTGTATTAACGCAAGTATTACATATTTTATATTATACAAAGGGGGAATGGTGTGTAGATTAATATGAATTCATAATAACATACTTAATATGCCGGTAACATGAGAACTGCTAGCACAATTTCAGTCGAGACTATAGCTCAGCTATTTGACCCTAAAATATTGTCTTTTATACCTTTTATGTGCAAACTTTAATATATACAGGGTGTAAGTGAAACATAGTGTATATACCAATGTATATATAATACTATACTACGATTATAAAGCTGAAAAGATTTTAAATATTATATACTAGCTGCGCACCAGGGCTTCGCTCCCGTGGGAATATTGGGATGATATATAGCCTATAGCCTTCCTCGATAAATGGGCTATCTAACACTAAAAGAATTTTTCAAATCGGACCAGTAGTTTCTGAGATTAGCGCGTTAAAACAAACAAACAAACAAATTCTTCAGCTTTATAATATTAGTATAGATTTTACACTTCGCCATCTCGTCCCAAACTATTCAAAGGTTGTATAAATATTAAAAACTAGATAACAGATAGACAAACTTAATCATACTTTTTTTAAATACATACATATTATAGAAAACAGGCACACTAGGTCGACTATAGGCTATGTAGAATTAGTCTACGAGGGGAAGACCACAGGGCGTAACTAGTACATGATATACCAATATCACTAGACCTGCTTGCACAATTCCATTTGATAGATATTAAAATAAAATGTATTCTTCCATCTTATACATCGACTTATTTAACGCGAAATATCCTCTGCTCTACCTTTTGCACATACTATAATACTGTACCTTTTGTAAGCGAAATTTTAAATATATACAGAGTGTAGCCTGCAGTTGGAATATAATAGTAGTCGTAATAACGATACGTAATGATAAAGCGGTAACACGAGACCTGCTGGCACAATTTCAGCCAAGGCGATAGTGCAGCCATTCAACGCTGAAATATTGTCTCTTTTACCTTTTATAAGTAATATTTAAGTACATATAGAGGGTGATTATTTAGTCGCAGGACTCATTTAAGGATTGTACAAACAAAAAGCTATATTAAGCATAATTCAAGTAATTAGTGTAGACAGATGTTTCTTTAATACTGGATCAATAAAATCTAACGACTTTATCTTGGGCTGTAATTAAAAAGATAAGTCACCGTACTTAAATGACATTAGGAAAACTTAGATACGTTGTTTTTCTTAAATTTATTTGTATTTTATTTATGCATATTTGGATATAATCCTACCTGTGACAGAAAATAAAATTTTTTTGACCAGGTTGTCAGACCAGGGGGCGCTAGTGTCACTTCTGACACTTCACACCTGTCATCTGTGGCGTACGGACGTACCGATTGAGCTGTGTGCCTTCTTACTGATATTTGAGTCTTTTATTTAATGCTCATCTACAATCATAGGGAATAATATATCTGTCTTTGCCACATTCACTTAACAAACTATACGAAAATCCTTTTACTCGCAAACGCAGCACTATTGCCTCGAATACAACACCCACATCGTGAGATAACACAGACCTTATTTACCGCACAATGTTATTTACTGTCTGATCATTTCTTTAACATCGCGTAATCAACTTAACTATTACTAATAAAGATAATTAGATATAGTTAAGCAAAAGGATCCAATCCACATTGAACTCTCTAACTATCCTTTCGAGATATTTGACTTTGAAGTTATAGACTGATTTTTCCAGATCTCAACCAAGTCATTCTTTGCAGCATTTTACCTAAGAGTTACAAAATGAGACACCCTGTATTCACTACAAGCATACCAGAACGGAAGAACACAGAACATAATTACGTGCCGCGTGTTACGCCTGACGTCCCTGGGGCCGTGACCCGCCGTGACACACACGTAATATTTACGTATATTATACAGACGGAATGCAGTATAAAATAACACAAGAAGGAAAGGACACCCTGTATACATTCAATATTAATTAATTGTTATTAATTTATACTTGTTGTTGCATTATTAATTGTTATTTGTCACTGCCTGTCTGATTATTTACAAAAAAGGAAGTTTAATTATATCCATCAGCTTCAATTGTACCAGTTTTCCTTATTTTTTTGCGATTTTCATCTGCGACACATCGATGGTGTAGATTTTCAAGGGCTGCGGTCAGTCACTTAACATCAGGTGAACCACTTGCCTGCTGTAGCGTTAAATAATGGTGATATGTTAGACGTCCGACAATATTTATTTTTTTATATGTAACGTGTTACGCCCAAAGTCTTTAGGGTCATGACCTGCAGTGACACTCACTTCAAGGTGTTTTAAAATAGCATTCACAGTACACACGCAGTATTTTGATTATAGCTGCGTGAATTTTACGGTTGAAGTGAACTTATCTATTTATACTTATATTATAAAGAGTAAACAGTATTTGTTATTCAACATGACATTGTTTTTACACAAAAACTACTGGATCCATTTCAGAAATTCTTTCACCATTAGAAAGCTACATCTTTACTGAGTGATAGGCTAGCAAAGCCGCAAGATGCAGCTAGTTAATCATAAATATCATTAATTAATTCACCATAATTATATTCGGTTACGGTAAATCTCAATTGAATCCACGGCCACGAAGATATTATAATATGATATTTTTTTGTACCCGGGTTGTAATTATTAACGCTTAAGACTTTATTAATTTCATTAAAACCAAAATATTGTACCCTAATACAATAAAAATAAAATCGTTGTTAATTTGTCAAATTCACACTTCGTGCTTGCGCACCATTAAAAAGGTTTATTATTTTGTTAATACTATGTAAAACTGCTATACTCTAGGGAAAATTACAATTTTATATTGATGTTAACGACTTACATCTAAAGAAATACCACAATGTGTCAATGTATCATTTTGTCATGATGCCAGGTACAGCGTCTTTGAAATGTGGCGCTTTGATGGTGTTAACATGTTGTTAACGCAACGAAAGAATGTTTAATACAAACATTACAATGTTTCAAAATGAAGTTTTGAAATTTTGTTGTATGATTCACACACCTTAAACCTTAATTACCGCTGTAATATCGAGAGTTCTCTCATATACGCTGAATACACGGTCATTGTGTATCTTACACTTCATGAGAAACTAAACAAATTCACCAATGTCTCTTACATTGGTGAGTTAAAGAGTGAGAGTCGAGCATAAAACTATTGAGCTTGGCTCTCCCATCCCCATCTCATCTCTCATCCATCCCATCCTGTTCTACTCTACTCCCAATTTCCCACAATGATCCTCTCCATATTCCTTTCCTTTACCTTTAAGCCGGCATGACATCTGCGACAGTTCGTTGTTGTAGATATTCATGGGCTGCGGTCAGTCACATAACATCAGGTGAACCGCATGCCCCGTTAGCTATATCACAAAAAATTGGTTTTAGGAGCTTACAATCACAACACTCATATTAGATCATGACGAATGTAGATGAATTCACAAGCTTGCGTATTGACGAGTTGGTTTGACACTATACAATGGCTGTATGGTGTGCCAAGAGAATGTCAAACACATTTTAATGGGTGGTGCGGGGAAATAAAGATTATATCGATGTTAATAAATGTCAAAGTTTTCCTTGCGTTTGTTTTAACGCGAGTACTTTCCATATTATATAAAATATTTTTAAAGGATTTGAAACGCGGTTCATTCACATTCTATTACATTATTAATAACCCGACGTTTCGAACACTTTACAGCGAGTGGTCACGGGTGACAGAGGTGACAGTTGTCTATGAATGTTTCAAAAATAGTGTGTCTTCTTCCACTTATTTCTAATACTGTATAATAAACCGCGTTTAAAATCCTTTAAAAGTATTTTATTCCATAAATCTCATTCAAAAAGCTTTAAGAAATAAAAGCTAGAATATATGATGAAACATTTATTTAAAACGTGGCGTTCTCATACCTTTTAATCTCCCCTGTGTACCCGTGACCCGATCACTGCGTGCGTTCTTACACTATATGATCATCTAGATAGATTCTACAAGTTTCGAGTTCGAGCAAGGACAAACTTTCACAGTACATCTACAAATTTGTAATGTATACTTGGCTAATAGTGGAAAAGGTACGATACAATTAGTGAGAGCCAAGCGAATGTCGTACACAATTAATAAACGTGGTGGTGAAATAAAATGTACATCGGTGCTACGATACATCCTTTTTTATTTATTATCAGAAATAATAAAACAAAACAATATATTACAATGTGAAGGTAAAAAACACTGAGGTTTATAGTTATGTTGGCGCCAAAGCTTAAGGAAATACATAAAATTACGAATATCGTTAATGATAACTACCTATTATACCAACACATAAATACACACAATAAATACGTGTGAAAAAGAGTATAAAAATGAAAAAATGTCGTATCGATGTCACGACACGACGCTGTAAAGAATGTTCTTATTGCTTTTCTAAAATATCACTTTAAAAGCGTCCTGAAAATTTAAGGAATACTTAAAATTAGGAATACATGATGAAATATCACTAGTCTTAGTCTTTTATATGGCGTAACCGTACCTATTAATCACCCTTGTGTACGCGTGACCCGGTCATTGCGCGGTCTTTCACTGTATGAGCATCTAGATAAACTCCACAAGTTACTAGCATATACTAAAGAATACATACAGTCGTTGCACGTAACTGTCACATAGACAGCGTCCCAGATCTCCTTCGATAAATCTCGAAATTTTGCGTTCGCGTTGTGGGACACGTCTTTGAAGGGTGACGAAAATATGTTTTTTGTAAAATTAAAAAACAAGTTTCCTTTCACTAAACAAAGGCTACCTGTGTGTATAGAATTTGTCACCACTCTGAGGCTATTTTTCAAACGTCAAAAATCGTTCAACCACTGTATGATTATAACATTGTGTTACCATCAAGGATGAGGCAAAAAGATGTAAACCAATTACACAAATATACCATTCGGTATTACCACGATCGGCCAACAGTGAGGTGTGCCAAGCAAATGTTGAACACATATTGTATGGGTTTTTGATTAATCCGCTTAATGAATAAAGCTAATGAAATACTGGTATAATGTCCATTGCGATTTGGAATTTTGTTTATGTGATATTCTGGCCTAACGATTCATGATTATTTTACCAAATTTGTACTTCAAAGATACTCATTATTTTAAAGGCGATTAAAGTACTGGGGTGAAGCTATGTGTAAGACACGGCCGTATGTTTGAGGTACTTGTACCCAACAAAATGAACTTCAATTAGCGGTGCTTTCCTCCCCACCGTGCGCGGTGCGGCAAAGTGAGATACGTGAGATACGTTTCGTAATAAATTCTTTGATCATTTAGCTATCCAGTGGTATAATTTAATATTGCAGCAGATAAGCCTAGCTAGATTCGAAGCTGTATAGAATGCTAAATGGTATCTTTTTAGGTTGTCTCTGTATTACAGCAATTATAAAGATGTAGTCACGTCAAAAATCCTCACCTTTCAGAGCAACTTCTTCTTCCTTATAAATTAATAGTTCCCTTCCCACGGGAGATAGATTTTGGCAGTATCAAGTGACTACTTACGACTGTGAAGTATTCAACAAAAAGCAACGTTTAAAAATGTTGATTTTGGTAAAAGATCTCTAGTCAGTGATTTCCTTTAAGGTGTTAATAATTAGTAGATAAGTATTATATTACTTTATAAGGTACGATTGACGTATCCAAGAGGATAAAAACCCCTATAAAAATATAGATTAAAAAAAAACAGTTGATGTTTTCATTACCTTAAGGAAATGGCGTCACCGCACACAATAGTTATGCATATGCACCCGTGACCCGAATACGTACGCTTTATTGCATTATTGGAGCGTCCAGGTTCTATATACGAGAGTTATTACTTGACGTTACTTTGTATAAATGAAGTGAGCAATCGATTTTATGTACAAATATTATACCAATTTACGTATTTGTATTTATTATACTACTAGTTGTGCCCCGCAGTTACACCTGCACATATAGCCCGTTCCGGTGGGATTTTCGGGATTAAAAGTATCCTTTTTGCTTGTCCCGGTCCTAAGCTATCTCCGTACGAATTTTCTGCCGAATTGGTCCTGCAGATCTAAATTTATAATGGTTTTAACAAACCCATCTTTGTTTTATAGTTCTTTGCAGGGTTTTGATTGCCTTTGTATTCATTTTTTTGTTTTTCATCTTCTTGGTTGGTTGGTCCCGAAGATATAGCATGTTTTATTGTATTACAATTATGAATGATAATTAAAATAAAAATGTTCAGTGTTTCCTTATTTGATGGTGAAAAAAAATGAATAACCTTCCTTCATTTCTTTGGCCTAGTAACCATGTATTACCTTACTACGCGGGTAAATCCGCGGTGCAAAGCTCGTTAATTATACGTGGCGTTTCCCGTGTGTTTCCTTGACCCGGTTACTACGTGCGCTTTATTGCACTTTTCTAGCAAAGACTAGAGAACCGTTGAGTGATGAGCTGATTGGAATGATTGACCGACTTCGCGAGATAAAAGTGTCTGTAATAAGAGGCCAGAGTGAATAGTTTCCTCCTCGGCAGGCATGCTCATTAAAGACCGCATCACTGCTTACCATCAGGCACGATCGCGGCCAAATGTCTGTCAGTTTTATATTAAAAAATACTGTATATATTCCAACCATATTATATTCATTAATTGATGATGAAAAAATTGCATATTTGCACCTTAAAAATAGTACTTGAAGTTACGTATCCGAACAATTGTTTTATTGTGATCATGTTAAGGTTGTATAAGTTTAATAATCAAAGTTTCCATACACAGCAGATCATCATTCATTATACGCCGCGTTTCTGTACCGAACGCTCGCCCGTATGTTTCCATGACCCGGTTACTGCGTGCGCTTTATTGCACTTTTCGAGCAAACACTGGAGAGCCGTCGAGTGATGAGCTGATTGGAATGATTGACCGACTTTACAAGGAATGAGTTACTGTAATAACATTTGGCTTATAATTTCGGACAATTTTTATACGTTTTCTTTGATGATTGTGAAGTTGACCTATAATAATACTTCATAATGTGTTTACTAGTACATATAGTTTACTAGTACTTTAATAATCTAGAGTGAAGTGGATTTATTTTATTACTTCTTTAAAGGTGTAGTGGAAATTTAGCTTATTCACGAAATGGCTGTATGTTAATCAAGACCATTATAATTAGTGTATTTTGATAAGTGTAATAAACAAGTAATCGTAAATCTCCATCACACTTATACCTTGAAGAATTTATGTTACACGGTGTTTATTAATAAACTTTTTATTACAGAATTAACTATATAAACGAAGCCCCGATAAGGACGTAATCCTACTAATATTATACATGCGAAAATTTGTGAGGATATATGTTTGTATGTTTGTTACTCTCTCACGCAAAAACTAATAAACCGATTATGATGAAACTTGGTATATGTAAGAGTTCAGTTCCATTCTGTTATCCCTTATAGGGATAATTTAGTACCTATCGAATGTTAAATTTTATAAATTTAAATAGTATAAAAAATTTAAAGATTATATTTTCATTTGTGTTTATTTATTTTTCTGAAATTGATGCCATCCACTTTCCAGTATTTTCGAATAATACTCGTGAAATAAACATTCAAAATACATATCTGTTAACAATCAAACAAACATAATCATGAGATTTAGCTTTATATTGCTAAAATCTACAATTAAGAATGGAAATTATGTAACTAAAGGTTTTCAGAGCTATTTTTATATTTATACAATCATTCTCCAAAGTACCTTACCTTTACATGAAACCCTAAAATGTTTTGAACCCGTATCGATAAGTACATTCAACCTGAGATCGATAAGTAATCCTTAACTAGATCGCAAGCTCAGCCTTCTACCGGCTTCAATCAGGATCAGCCTTTGAAATTTTAGAGTACCGCCATAATCATTGTCGTGATCTTTACCTTTGTGGTAAACGTATAAATCCTAACTTAGTATTATAAATGCGAAAGTTTATGAGTTAATTTTGTATCTGTTAATAATCAAACAACCATAATTTTGATATTGCTAAAATATACATCGTTAATTAAGAATGGAAATCACGGTACTCATGTTTTTTTTTAACTAATTTTATATTCATAAACATCATGCATTACCAAACACAATACCTTACCTTTACATGAAACCCTAGAATGTTTTGAACCCGTATCGATAAGTACATTCAACCTGAGATCGATAAGTAATCCTTAACTGGATCGCAAGCTCAGCCTTTTACCGGCTTCAATCAGGATTGGCCCTTGAAATTTTAGAGTACCGCCATAATCATGATCTTTACCTTTGTAGTAAGGGTAATCCTTACATCTTTACTAATATTATAAATGCGAGAGTACCAATATTCTAATACGTATCTCGAGCATTCCTCGACTTCACTCAACCTCTGTCAACGAAAATTTACATTTTGAATCGGAAAAAAACATTTGGTTACTTAAAAAGGTTAAAAAAATTTCGTAGAAGAAAAACAGTTGCATCGGTACTTCGATCTATTAAATAATATTATATTTTTATGTTACTTCAATTATGAATTTTCGATTGCAATCTGTCATACGTCATATTCGACGTTACCTGAGTGGAAGTAAAATTAAGGTAACTTCTTAGAATAAGGGTGTAACTCTGTCTGTCCGTGCGTATGTCTGTCTCTCCTAAACAGATTTTGATAAAATTTGTACAGAGATTGTGTGAAATTCGAGAAAGGACATAGCATTTGTCCTAGAAAGCCCACGGAAAAGAGAAATATACGTGTGTGAAACCGCGAGGCATAGCTAGTATATAAAAAAAAGCACTGTGACCTGTCCTTACAATATGAATTAAGTGAAATTGTAGCCGTAGCCTAATTTTTGTCGGTAAGGAGAGAAAAAAATTCACAAATGTTTTTTGTAACTTCCTTGCATATAACACAGTTTTTCTTGTAACTCGAACGATACAAAAATTCGTTTAATGTTGGACTGAATCTTTTAACGTAAAGTACACAATCATCATAATATTTTTTCAGGTTTTTCGATACCTATTTTTTCTTTTCCTTATTTAATTCATTCGTTTTAAATCCATGTTGATAAGTAGATTAAATTTAAGGCAGAGATAAGTAATTACCTAGATCGCAACCTCATCTCAATAAAGATGAACCTTTTATAGAGCTTGAATAATGATATTGATCTTTACCTTTGTTATCTCTTATCTAGTCCAACACAGTTAAGTTTCCAGTTCCTTTGAATATTATACTACGGTTACAAATTTAAAGTATAGTACATAAGGTTTGTTAAGCATTTTTATTTAATACTAGCTGTTCCAGCTTCGCTCCCGTAGCTTAATGTTATAACACCTATAATATAGCCTATGTTACTCGCGGATAATATAGCATAAATGAAATAATTTTTAAAATCGGTCCTGTAGTTTTTGAGCCTATTCAGTACAACCAAACAAACGGAGACTGTAGATTAGCTGTATTCCGCGGTTTCCCACGTACATCCATTTTCCCTGTTCCCGTGGGATTTGATCAAAATCCTTTCATAGCGGATGCCTACGTCATTACATCTATCTGCATGTCAAATTTCAACCGATCCCTCTAGCGTGCGGGCTGTGCGTTGATAGATCACTAGATGTCAGTCAGTCACCTTTGAGTGTTATACATATAAATGGAAAGCACTCACGTTAAAATAAACACAGGCAAATATAGTACATAATATACTAAGACAAATATACTAAGACGATTCAAATATTTACAACTACCTTCTGCCCGCGGCTTTTGTGGCATTAATTTCGGGATCTTTATGAGCCAATAGGCTATCAGTTTCCGAAATTTCATAAAAATCCGTTTGTTCATAGTTGCAGCATGTTTGACACATACACATTCACTCATTCTTAAAATTTATAATATTATAGTCGTAAGTAGAATAGTAAGAATGGTCATATAATTTTAAAACTATTCCATCAAAAAAAATGTGAAAATTTGTTAGTTGCTAGTTCAACTTTTTGCAAAGTTTTAGTTAAGTAATACATAACTAAAACTGAAAAGTGACTGAGAAGTAATTACTTTATAATGTTTTAAATAGCTCTGATATGTAGACCAGCTCTTGGCCTATAAGGAAAAGTTTACCAGTTTTCCCAATAGAATAACGTTACAAGTTTTTGCCATAAATCATTTTTAACGAATGACATATTTAGTCGTACGAAATTCCCAAACAAAACCTTTCTCTACGTATTTGTAGAGAATCATTCGATGTAATTAAAATAAAAATCATTTCAGTAAACTTTAAGCTACATGACTCAATTGTGGTTACGATATTAAGAAATGTTTTCTTAATATAGGGTTCGGAATAATTTATGTAGATAAATTTAAGAATACTAATCTATACTTCTATGGTATAGAGAGAAAAGATTTGTTTGTTTGTATTGAATAAGGTCTAAAACTACGAACGGTTTGGATGAAATTTTGAACAGAGATTTTTAGTAACCCCAGGAATGACATAGGATAGTTTTTATTTCGAAAATCTTACGGAAACGGGATAAATCCACGAGTGAAACCATAGAGCTCAGCTAGTTAAAAATAAAGTAAATGATTATAAGCTTCTATAAAACAGTGTACAATAGTATAGGGTTTACACCAGGGAAGTTACTACCCCTTAGAAAAGATATACGTTTTATAGTACTATTATTTTCATAAGCTTCAAATTCTATACCTATTCTGGGTTTTTTTTTATCATAACTTTCTAGTATCAATCTTCTTTTTAGACGTTTTAATTAGAGTAGAGAGCAAAAGGTATGCCAACTTTTTACATAAAATTAAAATATAAAAAGAAAGTGTCATTTCGACCAAGAAGATTAATAAAAGAAATCAATTAAAAAACAAATAAATGAATAAAAAAATAAAAATTTAATTATTCCAGAAATTCGCTGAACAATACTTTGAGCTTTATAATGAAATCATGAAATGTGATGAATATTCAATTATATGTTTTAACTGAAGCGTAATTATAAAATAATTAGTGCACTAATGACGTCCAATGAATGTCATTAATCACTCGTAATGATATTTATTGTCTATCATAGAGCCGCTATTTATAGTATCATTATTAAATCATTATATAATATATGTTTTCTTTTGTTTTTTGCTGTCAATATTTTGAATGTAAATTATATTTTTAGATATTTCGTAGATATCTGAATTATTTTTTCTTGCTATTTTCTTCCTAATAAATGTAAAAAATCTGTACGATTATTATAGATAAGATATGTTTAATTGTGTTTTTAAACATATTTTTTGTAAATACATAAGATTGTCTCTACATCATAATACATCGCAATATAATGTAATAAAAAAAAATGTTTCTTAGAACGATAACAAAAAATACTTACAAGGTATTTGGAAGGTATAACTAATAGGAAACACACACACAATCTATACCACAACACACACAATTATCACTATCCGTTGTTGAGTCCATCCGAATGCACCGCGAGATATATCGCGTTAGCCATGATGCACACAAACGCGCGGTAACATATTACGTCTAATTATTTGAATTTGGAAGAACACGCCTCGGATTTGATTTCTTTTTTTTATTTTGTTGCAAGGCAATGGCTGTAAGATCAAACGGGGACGTTAGGCGCGCGCATCGTTCGCAAGCATAGACAACTTCACGCGGTTCAGGCGGGATGCGCCGCGCATGTCGGCAACTTCACGTCATACGTCGTGACCTCGTTTTGACGCAATGAATTATTTTCGAAACGGCAACGCACTGGCCATATATGCACGTACGATTGTTTTTTTTTATCTTTGTGCCCAAATTCGGTGGTTGGTGATTCTTGAATACTTTGAAAATTGACGTTGAGTTAATTATACGATCACTCATGTTTTTGTTTAGTTATTGTGGATGTTGGATAATAAAAAAAATAGTACAATGATTATGAACTGTTTTTCATATTTTAAATTTTATTAAGCAGTTTTGTGTAGAAGATGATGTATGTTTTAAATTTCAAAAATATAGTAATAATATCTCTTCTCTCTAATCTAATAATCTAATAATGTCTTCAAATTATATTGTTTTCCTATTCAATTGTTTAAAACATAAAAATAGACTTGAAAATAAAAAATAAAGTAAAATTTAGACAAAGTTATCTATTTTTTTATTATAATTATCATGTTTCTATAATATTAATAATAATTTGACTATACATGGTTTATATTATACGTTATGCAAACGATATCAAAAAATCATATTATAAAAGCACAAATCTAAAATTAGTAAATGAGGTGAAGTCAAGAGCTACGAAGTACCGTAGAGGCCCTACGTCCGCTGTAGACCCTCTACGCCGTGACCTTGGCGCTAACATACTTATATTTTTGTCTTTGTG
>LQNK01000379.1:36966-53983 GCA_001586405.1 Phoebis sennae | reverse complement strand
CTGACTTCACTATCCCTGTACAATACTAGCATAAAAATGCTGACACTATTGTACAGGGCCGTACTGTGTCGCTACACTACACTACGTATGTCATGCGAAAATTACTGTTTTTGAGATATTGAGGATTTTGTAATTTTTTTAAAAAGGTTGGCCTTGGCTATCATTCCCCAAGAAATGCTTTTGTCATTTACGGAACACTGTAAAAATAGGAATCACTACCTTTAAAAATTCTATAGTAACTTCATTATTTCCTAAGTAGGAAAAACATTATATTTGATATCATCGTGGTTCTAGATTTTCGCTAATAATTATTTCGAGACATAGAATATAAAGGTTAACGTGTTCTACTGCAATTTCTTAAAATATAATAACACTATGACTAAGTTCATATTTATAAAAAAACTAACTGATCCGCGCGGCTTCGCTCCCGTACCATCATATTATATACTATCTATTTTCCGGGATAAAATATAGAATAAAATATACATACGGATTCGGAAGAATCCCTCTAAGTAATGGTAAAAGAAATTTTTAAATCGGCCCAGTAGTTTTTTAAACCTATTCAATACAATACTACAAACGTTTCCTCTTTATATAATATGAGTATAGATAAAACTAAGAATTTCACAGTGAGAATACTCACACTAACAGTTTTGAAATACGAAACTCCCACTTTTAAAGTATCATTACGCGCCTACGAGAATACTTAATGAATACGTAGTTTGTCTTTAATTAAGGGTTCCGAGTCTTTGGGTCATATTGACCCCGTATTTTTCAAGTCTGTCAGTGTTTGATTATTCCGTGAAACAAATGATGTTTTAGCAGTCGAGTATTAATGATTTGCTGTCAAATTAGTTTGTTAAATAGAAAATATATTAGTATAAATATGTATAAAATTTTCCTCTTTATAATATTTGTGAAGAAAAATTATTATCTTAAAGTCAAAAAAGTTAATTTGATTATTTCAATAATACAATTTTTAAGCTAGTCTCAAGCAACTCCCCAAAAATGCTCATAGCTTTGTGATTATTTTTGACATTGAACATTTCCATTGGTTTTCCCCGATTACTTCATAACTTCACCTTTGTTTTTTCCCGTATTGGAAGAAACTATAAACCTCACAAATTTATTTCTATATAAGAGAGAATGTTCCAAAAACTACAAGTAATAAATTTAAAACTTCTCTTTCTGTTTCGCCTAGTTTTATGTATGTTTATAAAATGCATGTATTTATTATTCTTTCATCGCTATGGATCTCTTTATTGCCAACGTAAATGCTCAGGAAATGGCCTGACTACTTCATTACATTCAATAATAAATCTACTTTTTTCGTATTTGTATAACAATTAAAATTATTGTTTTCATCTATTTTTAAAGTACAAGGACAGATTAAGCCATCGCACACAATAAATATTGTTTTAAATCTTTCTTTTATCTGTTTTAAATCTTTCTTTTATCTTTCGCAATTTATAACCATAACTAGCGACCCGCCCCGGCTTCGCACGGGTGCAATGCTGATACTCAATACACTACAGAAAAACTGTGAACGTTGTCCATAAAAATTAGTACATTATTTTGATAAATCGTAGGGTTCAGCCTGCGTTTGCAATGTAAGCGGAAAAAATGATAATTAACGACATCACATGAGAAACCTCAAAAACAATATTTCTCTACTATTTAATGAATGTTATCATACATATAAACCTTCTTCAATGACTCTATCTATTAAAAAAAACACATCAAAATCCGTTGCGTAGTTTTAAAGATTTAAACATACAAAGGGACATAGGCACAGAGAAAGCGTATTTGTTCTATACTATGTAGTGATATTTTTTGTGCCTCTAAAAGATAGAAGTCAAAAGTTACTCACCATCCACTCTTACTCACTACGCACTCACACAACACTACACAACGTGCACCAATGAATCACTTCCCGGAAACTCACACTTTCCAACATTCCTCACACTTTTGGCACTTTCCGATTTAGGTTGGAATATTTGAGAGTTTATGGCTATAATTAAATCGTTAAAAATAACGTGCGCACGCGCCGCATCGCCCCGCTGTAGTGAATTTCGATTTAATATCTCTTCCTCTGATTATTTTTAGACGGGTATATATGCATAGGTGATGTTATTACGGAGAAATCTAGATTTTTTCTGGAGTTCAACTTTATTCCGGCGATTTTTTTCAGTGTTTTTTCCTGTACATTTATGGTTATAAAATATGGTAGGCTTAATATGTTAACTAGTAAAAGTAGTGTTTAACCGACTTGCCAAAAAACGAAGAGGAATGAATTTATGACTTTGTTAAAGGTTCGACTGTAAAAAGCAATTTTCAGTTGTAGACATTTTTTGCGTATAAATACTATAATAACAATTCTAACTAGTATTGAAAGAAAGAAAGAAAGATAGAATTTGTTTTGAAAGATTTTTTTCATTTTTCTTTCTAACTAATATTCATTTTTCTCCGTAGCATTCATTTAAATACATAACCTTTTTCTTTGTGTATTTTATTAGTTTCTACATCAGTTTTTTGATTGTGTCTATAAACCCTGGATCTTTTTAAAGTGTATTGCACAAAAAACCATACGACTCTACAATTTAACGAAGTAGGCAAAACACAGAATATAATATATAAATATAAATAAATATTCCTGGACATTAACACAACGCCATCTAGTCCCAAACTAAGCAAAGCTTGTACTATGGAAACTAGGTAACTGATAGACATACTTTTATTTGTAAATACATACATACTATAGATATTAACACCCAGACAGTAGAAAATACAATGTTCATCATACAATAATTTATAAATTGTTGACATTATCTCGAGAGTTAATGTCTTCCTTGGCAACAAGATAAAATACCGAAGAATCGTCAACCGAAACAGAATGTTAAATATAATAAGGAATACGTATTTCAATGAAATTATTATCATCATCTCAAGAATTCATGGCATTAAGATGAATTATACATGCCAGGAACATCGATATTAATTACAAAAGCGATGGTAAAATGGTTTTCCTCGATAATTTTTATACTAATATGCTGATAATATATAATAGATAATATAGACTATTAAATTTACCTATAAATAAATGTGGAAATAGTGTAAAAAATGGTTTCAGTTCTATAAAATGCCTTTCCATTAAGAAGTGACAATAGAGTGTATCGAGTATAATATGCTGATGTTTAATCTAGTTGTGTTCCGCGGTTTCTCCCGCACATAATACTAAGTCCAGCTTTCAAGCCACAGCATCGCTCGCGTACAATTTTGTAAATGATGAATGAATGAAGAATGAATGAATGAAGAATAAAGAGTGAATGAATGAATACATGAATGAATGAAATATTCTTTATTGCACTTAATACACGAAGATACATTGAGAAGAAAAAGTACAGTAGGCGTTCTTATCGCTACGAGCAATTTCTTACAAACAACCGGATGATGACAAATAATTTTTCATGAACAACGGAACTATGTCATTTTATGCTTTTTAAAGTATAAATTTAAAAAAAAATAGAAATCTCCAATAATAATTTTCGTCCAATTAGAAAGACGATTAACTTATGCAGACAAAGTCGCTGATAACAACTTTTTTATTATGATTAGGCCTATCCTAATCCAAAAATAACTAACACCTACACGTGTCATTTATCTGAGTCTAGATTCTGGGTCAAAGTCGAGGCTAAACAATTTACGAGTAGTATTGTTACAGAGCTTAAAGTGGAGCGAAGTAATTGACGGGTACTAATTGGAGAATATTGTGACTTTTTAACGTAAATACAGGAAGTATTGTGAAACTACCACGATTATGTCGCAGTAGGAAAGTAATTCTCTTTCAGAACGAGGAATAATAGCTTTTTACCACGTTGAGTGCAGAACAGGGCTTAAAATAATGATTTTAGTCTCGAAAAGGTGGCGGGGCTTAATAGGCCTAGTACTGTCACAATGTCAGGTTAAGGACAAGGTTCAATGCGCCCTGTACCGCAGTTACTGAAAAGTATAGCAGGAATAGTGCCGCAAGGAACGTTTCAATTGTTACTACATTGTAACTTTGACCGGGAATAGTATCGAATCATATACTCTTCCGTTCATTATAAACTCTCCTTTTGAAGCCTAAAACATTATGAGGTTATGTGTGTTCAGGTTATTACGTGATCAGAGAAAGAGAAAGAAAGAGAGTGTATAAGTTAGATTACCAGAATAAACATTTAAGACAATCTGATAGGACACTAATGGACTCTCAGTCATGTGGACTAAGTGGCATCTTACGCATAGGACGCATTTTATGTTCTTTGTATAGTATATGTTCTTTGTATGGTATATGTTCTTTGTATCCGTACGATCAGTGTACTCATATGCGTGGAATTGCATGTGAGTACACTGAAAGCATCGTACGGATCGCATTTTCTATACTAATAATGAAACCGATGCGATCCGATGCGACGCTTAGTATAAGAAGGTATTAAACCTTAGAGTTTTTGTGTCTTTTAACTCTGAAATTATTAAAACCTTCAAATATCTAACAACACCAAAAGAAAAAAATTCAAAGAATTTAGAATTCTGTTGACATCAATCACAATTAATCAAAATTCCGGTCCGTCAACAAAGAAAAACCACAAAAATAGCCCAGTAAGTAAATTATATGAATTACGTAGAATTAACGTTACAGAACACTGGTAAACATCGGTGAATCATAACACCTAATTGTATTGTAATTTCTAGAAATAAATACATTATACGCAATCGCTAAGTGATTTGTAATGTCTAATTTAAATCGGTTGGTTTTAAAATAGATCTGTTCATGCTTATACTTTATTATATAAATTATATAAATGCAAGCAAAGTTTTGAATGCATATATACTAAGGAAACAGGAACTGGATAGAATATGTTTGTGGATCTTTAAGCTTATAAGATATTAGATGACTAAAAAGTCATCCTAGGAAGCTTTTAAAAGAGCGAGTACCGCACTATAGAAATAAAACTTTAGAAGTAATTAACCCTATGACGAATGATATAACCTACGTTGATATAAAACTTATCTGTCGGCTCGTCATCTGATATATAGTTTCTAAAATGTTACCGTAATTTGACCCAAATCAAAGCGTCCCAAAATTTCAATTCTCGTTAGAGAAAGATATCTCTCTAATTAGAGAACGAAAGAAACACAACATTCGCAAATTAAAGATTTTGTTTTTCATTGTATTAAATTGAAAAAATGATCTTTAATTTCACATACAATTGAACCGATTTCGAACAATCATGATAAACTACCTGATGATGATTGTTCGAAACCGGTTGTAAATTAAATAAAGTTTATTAATAAATATGAAAATAGTGTGAAAAATTTATTAAATGCATTTCCATCAAGAAGTGACAATACAGTCTATCAAGTATATAAAGTAAATATGTAATAACATAAGCTTTGGAAAGCTTCAGACATCAGTTTCCGTAGGTAGTCCCACAGGTCTGTGCAGACGATGGTGTCCGGCTAAACGATGGGCTTCCTCCGCGTAGCCCTGCTCCTCATATCTTCCCTCATCACCCTGATCGGAGGCGTCCACAGTTGCACCCGCAAAGTCTACATCGCCTGCAGGAAACCGGCGCCGTGTGGCAAGTGACAGTTTGTAAGTAGCATTGGAATTTATTTTTGGAAGTATCGTATAGTTTGCATGTGTAATACGCTTGGTTCTGTGTTGTTCTGTGGTTGGTTATGTTTAGCGGTAGTCCGCTATCACCAAAATATTTGAAGATAGAGGTCTTCAATTTAGTTCCAGACTTCTTGGCAATGTTAACAGGGTTATTTACAACAATGCTCAGTTTTGGTTAAGCCACAATTTTTCGGTTTATGGCCGTTTTCAATATTCTATCTATCCCTTGTTTTGCTTACTAAAGTCAGGCAAATCTATCCACTTGCACTTTGATTTCAATATGCTGTCGACCGATAGTCTTTGCTATCACTTTTGACAATCAAATGTCATTTAATCTGAGATTACAATCTATCCATAATCTTTGAAATGGCCGTAAGATAAGTGGTCTTTCAAAGTGTATATTTACAAAAATTAAAGTAATATACCTTTAAATATGGGAGCCGGCAAGACTTCGCTTCGGCACTAATTGGGCTAAGCTCATACCGGGGAAGTTACCACCCTACCACAAAAAATCTGTCGTCTGAAAATCTAGAATATCTTGTAAGTTAATAATTCTGACAACCCTATCCCAGCTTTACCCCAATACATTCTAATATTGAAAGCAATTACGGTATACGACTGACTTAACAATATATCACTAGCTGCGATAAACAATTGTCTGTCACATAAATCCACGCCGGAATTGAAATTGGAGACCAGTTTAGCATAAACGAATTCTGAGTGTACCGGAATGGATGTATATTTGGTTTATATATTTTTTACTATTTGTATAGGTATCAGATAGGAATACGTGACCATTAGAATAACGGTAGACGTAATAGAGGCGATACATGTTAGGGTTTGAACGATGGTTTTAACCTTACATGCGTAATCAACAGGTAAACCTGTGTAAAACCAAGGTCTGTAGACTGTATACTATTCCTCTCCCGTCCTGTTCTACTCCTCTCCTAACTTCCTATCAATAATCCTCTCCTTATCCCCTCCCTTTAATGAGCAGCGGTCAGTCACTTCATCACACATCAGGTGAACCGCAAGCCCCGCTTGCCCGCTATAACATAAAAAAACCCTAGCGTGTACATCTGATAAAACTATACAGGCCTCAGGCAAAACCTAACGTGTATGTACAATAACTTTGTGCAAAGAAATATCATAGCCCAAAGCGAAAAGTTATTTTTATCAGTATTTCTATAAATCGGTGAAATAATACAGGATATTGATTTTAGTTTGCAAGATTCGATTCCTGGCATGTGAAAACATTTTTTTAAATGATACAGTTTTTATTCTCTCGAGAGAATTCTTTGAGCATTTTTTGATATTCACTTGTATATAATTCAATAAAGTTTATTTTTTTTAAACGTAAAATTAAATTTTATTTACATTTTGTATTTTCAGACACGATGGCAAAATTGAACTGGCTTCTCTTCTACACATTTCTATTTACCCTGATGTCAATACTTGCTTCTGGAAGCGCCTGTAAGAAGAAAATAGCATGTAGTGGCAGAGCGCCGTGCCGGCGTGGTCCTTTTAAAGAATAACTTCATACTAACAATGCAGAAAACAACAAGAAAAGATATCCAGGATTTGCAATGACTTAAGATAAAGATATTGAAGAATATGCCCATATAGAAGCAGTTTGGCAGCAGATCTGATGATTCCTTTTGAAAAAGTTTAAAATGTTGTCTATTCACGACCACACAATACAAATGGACTTACGAAATCTATAGATGCATTATTCACAACTAGAGCGTAATTATGGAACAAGCCAAATTAAGGAGTACAAGCTAGGATGCATTCAATTGTAATCTATGAAATTTTGTGCTCAAATTAATTGAATAAATTTGGTGAAAATATTTGCTTTAATTGTGAGATTTTATAATGAATGAAAAAAACGTGGTGTCAATGAGAGGGTCGCATTGATTACACGAATTTAAATGGAAGCGCTCAAACTTGGACAAACTTATAAATCAGTGTTCCTTGTGGTCGGGGTAATTTTGGAACCAGAATGAAAGTAGGCGCTGTAAATTAAACATAATTTATTATCGTCCTTTCGTATTTATATTTATTTTTACATAATTGGCCTTCTGTCTCCTGTATTAAGATTAACAGAGATATAAACACCATCGACTTTTTCGCGATCTTTCCAAATCAAAGATTGTTTGCTTCTGACTTGTGTTAAGTTCACTTAAAATGCATATTATACCCTAACAATTACATCAATAATTTTGTAAAAATAAACACTTCATTCAAAAACATCTTTCAATTAGACCTTCCATTCTTTTAACATAAAAGAGACTATTTGATTTGGGTCAAATTCCACCGTTTACTTTTAATTTAACCTTTTATATTAAGTAATAGATTTTGTTGCAGGTTTCGGTGGAACGACTCAATATCAAATTTTCTCTTTTCAGGCACCTCGGAGTTTGCGGATTTGAAATGTAAAATTGGAAACACTTCGCCTAGATATTGGTGCACCAACGACCGGGGTTCAAATTGAATTTTATACTTGAGTGTTATGTAAATTGGAAAGCTGGATACGAATGCAGGATTGTGTTAACCGTACGAACAGTAGGTGGAATATTGGTTTGGTATAAAAACGTCTTAATATCCTACTTAAATTATATATGGGAAAGTTTGGAAGTTTGTGTGTTCACGCCGGGACTATTGAACGGATTTTCATGCAGTTTTGTAAACAGATAAGCCTGTCTGTTATTAGCAGGATTAGGTAAAAGGGTACCTGCTATTGTTGCATATACCACGAAATTAACGCGTAGTGTATAAATAAATGTTCCTGGACATTTAGCCATCTAGTCCCAAACTAAGCAAAGCTTGTACTATGGAAACAAAAAACTGATAGACATACTTAAACATACTTTTTTTGTGAATACATACTATAGAACTAACACCCAAACAATAGAAAATTACAATGTTCATCATAATTTTCTACTCGGCTACTACCTTCCGGCTCAAGAGACGATTGCTGAAAAGTACATGAATATAATAATTTTCTGGTCTTGAGTTTGTACAATTAAGTACTAGCTTTCGTTATAAACAGAAAAAACAGCAATTATTCTTTTAAAAGTATTCAATGTACAGAAATGGTCTGGTTACTAGTCACACTATACATACACATATCACTAGTCTGATACAAAAATGTAAAATTTGATAAAAATACGCGATGTTTAATGTGCATACAATACTTATAAATGAAATAATTTTACATATGAATGTGGCAGAAAAACTCTTTTTACAAGGTTTAAGACACAATCTTCCATTCCTATTTAATTCTCATGTATGGCAGAAAAGCTAGAGTGCAAATCAGAATGGAAAGTTTTAAAAACTTTCCTAAGTGCCAAAATAGCCGAGAGCCATGCTAGCGGATAAAAGTTTGTAGATCTGTCGTTGTAAAGCTATTCACCGAGAACTTTCTAGACTGTTTTTATGTTTATGATTTTTATAAAATCAAGCTTAATTTAATTAATATAATTGTTGTGTAATATTCCGAACAAATTCGATACTGGGGCCTTCAAGAGACGAGCGTATATGTCCATTAAAGGCCGGCAAAGCACCTGCGACACTCCTGGTGTTTCAGGTGTTCATGGGCGGTGGTGATCACTTAACATCAGGTGACTCACTTACTCCTTAGTTTGCTCTGCTCTAAAAAAAGCTTCATAAGTACCTGTTATAATCAGCACTGCCACCCACGAACATTTGTAACAATACAAATCTAGTCAGTTAATTGCTGACTTATTACCTAGGGCAGGGGTTCCCAAACTTTTTCAATCCGCGACGCACTTAAGAGTGTAGTTATATGTTTAGACGCCGTAGTATCAGCGAGGGGTGAGTTCTAGTTTCAAATAGAATAATATAATTAAGGGGAATGCAATGAAGTCCTCGCGACGCCCCTCTATACTTCCTGCGACGCACAGCTTGGGAACCCCCGAACCTAGAGTTTGATTATTATAGAAGGATAGGAAGAGATAGGGGATGCACATGATAACTTCCTTGTAAACTAACATAATCGATATCCTATTTGGATTAAGAGTTAGATACAGCTAAATATTGTTTCAGCAAATTTTTGTTGTTTGTTAAAACTGGAGTTTTTATTTCGAAATTGAACGGCGAATCAACAAAAAATATAAAAAGCCGTTGTTCTTTAACATTAGTTTTTAATATTTAACGTACATTTTGCGGTAAAGTTGACATTTATAGTAAAGTTATTGGTGCGAAAAGATGTGATCAACCTGATAGCTGAAAAAATTCGTTTGATTCAATTCATTATGTTTCCTTCATAATCAATTGAAGCAATTGTTAGTAACAAGATGGTCTTGTTCACTTGAATAAATAAATTATATTATTTTATTATGATGGTGCTTATTAACTTAATTGATAATATTTAGTTAATAGAAGAACTTTTTGACAAGGAACTGGAAAAAAGAACTTCAAACAGGAATAATGGTCATATAATGGTATTCTGGCAACTCTTGGCTGTAGTGCTGTTGCTTCTACAAGTGGTGACCGCGTGTGGGCAGAAAAAGGTGACTTGTAACGCCGGCAACCCGCCTTGCAAGCGATAGTGGTGAGTGGGAGTTATTTTAGTAAGCAAGCACGTTTAACCACCTTATTCGGAGTGATCACCATTATACGTTGTCACCCGTAAACAACTAGGATTTTAGTTAGACGAATTAGCTACGAGTAGTAAGTCGCCATCCCGTTTCTACCTGTGGGTGTCGTAAGAGGCGACAGCATTCTGCTGGGAGCAGAGAGAGAGATTCTGAGTGGGAGCCCAGCATTGCACGATTGGGCCAAACTCGCACTGGTGTAATTAAGGAACTTTTTAATCCTCTCCTTATTTTCACTCCTTCCTACAAGCCGGCAAGGCATCTACGACACTTTGATGTTGTAGATGTTCATGGACTGCGGACAGTTACTTAACATCAGGTGGACCGCTTGCCCCACTTGCCTGCTTTAATATGAAAATCATAAAAGAGGCTATAAGAGAATAGTGAATAGGATAGTAAAGAAAATAGAATACACATATCCAATTACAAACGGTTCCTAACCATTAATTCATACAAAACTCCCACTCAATGAACTCCTTACACAACTAATAACTCATGACTGTTACCAAGTAAATGTAAGCGAAAATCAAAACAAAGTAAATAGAGTATGAAAAACCATTGCTGTACGATATTTTTTACGAAATGAATATATGTATACGTATATGACCTTCACACGTCATTAATAAAAGGTTATCAAAATCTTTCGCATCAAAGTTCTCCCATATGCAGTGGCATGGAAACAGAGTTCTTCCAAGAGATCGTGGTGCTGCTGGTGACACTGCTGCTGTCGTACCTGGAGTCCTGCTTCGCCTGCCTCACGCGCGCCAAGTACGTGGACTGCACGGACTCAGATGCGAAGTGTAAGAAATAAGGTTTGCTGTTTATTGCTTTTGCTATGAATTGGTGTTATTTTTTTCTGGCTCTTCACTGTGTAGAATAAAACAAAGTCGCTTTCTCTGTCCCTATGTCCCTTTGTATGCTTAAATCTTTAAAACTACGCAAAGGATTTTGGTGCGGTTTTAAATAGATAATGATTCAAGAGGAGGGTTTATATGTATAATATTAATTAAGTAGAGGAAAAATACTGTTATTTTCGAGGTTTCTAATGTGATGCCGTTAATTATCAATATTTTCCGGTTACACTGTAAATACAGGCTGAACCCTACGAGATTTATCAAAATGATGTTCTAATTTTTATATACAAGGTTCACAGTTTTTCTGTAGTGTATTTAGTATCAGCATTGTACTCGTGCGAAGCCGGGGCGGTTCGCTAGTATACCTATAAATCTCAAAGGTCTGACTGACTGACATATGCCCAGTTCTTATAAAAATAAACCTAGTCGTTTTAGTTACGGACAGTTGGCTATCCCACTAGGCGTAAGTCTAAAGTGTTTCTATAATAAATGTGGCGATAACATAAGTACCAAAACTTGGTTCCTCTCCCAATTTCCCACGATTAATCCTCTCCCCTTTCTTCAAGCCGGCAAGGCATCTGAAAAACTTTGCTATTGTAGATTTGTAGGTGTTCATGGGCTGCGGTCAGTCACGTAACATCAAATGAATCGCAAGCTCGCTTACCCTCACATAAAATTTCAGCAACCATGCCATATCTTAATGAGTTCATCCTCGTGTTCATCCACATCGCTCTGTCGGTGATGGAGGCGACGAGCGCCTGCCGTCGGACCAGGAAGCACTGCCGCAGTACCGAGTGTACCCCGTGTAACCAATTTGGAGGGGCGAAAGTGAGACCCGTGCTAAGAATTAAGGTAAGTTAAATGAAAAATTGCTTTATTCATAAAACATGTTAAGTTTAATAAAACATTTGTTTGTGTATATACTAATTAAAGCAAGAAAGATTTACAAATTAAAAAAAGGTAATGTTTGTGTATATCATTCAACAACATACCTCAGTGCGGTGTGGATCTTAAACGATCCAAGTGGTAGATATCCAAATAATAATATATAAATTGAACAAAACACTCTAAAATAACACTTCTCGTGCGATACTGATAGTGCATTCAATAATAAAATAATGCAAAGTACACCATCAAAAATCTAATAAAGGTGTAGACACGAGAGCGTCACCTGGGTAGAGAACGAAGGCAGCTGCCCACCTCTAGAGATTCGAAAAATGGAACCAAATAAAAAAATGTGCCCTCGAATTCCCATTAGGGTCGTCTTGGCATCGGCTGTTCAATTTGCTCTTCCCCTAGCCAATTCAACTTGCTCCCCTCTGCCATGGTCATGCCCAAACTGCTGGCTATGGCAGATTGTGTAAACTTTAATAAGCAACTTAAAATAAGGGAGCTCTCAAAACCTATTAGGTTTTTACACACGATATGTATGCGCTGGAATATATAACTTTTAAAAAGACATATCTCATATACGAGTAGAATTATTTTTTTAATCTATTTTTCATTTATTTTTTTTTCAGTAATACCCACACAACAATGTCAGTAAAGAAATTCCTAATAATATTCCTGCTCCTCATCATGTGGACCCTCGCGACTGGGTGCAAGCGTAACCGGTGCCCGAAGTATTGCATACCTTGCAAGTATCAAGGACCGATCATTGAAGTCATATACCCTAAACAGGTGAGAGATGGTACCAATTTTTGTGTAGGTTTTTGAGACACGTTGAAAACTTGTATGATGTCTCTCCTATTAAAACCTGACATGGAATTGCAGACCTGGCTAGAAAACTAGGTAAGATACTAAAATCAGAGACAGATCTTGGGGTTTAAAAAGAAATCCAAAAACTTAAAATAGTGACATATGACCCTGAATAAATGTGACACATGGGATCGATGGGGACTTTTAGCACATTGTTATGGTAAATTGAAGGTTTCTACAGAAATTTTGGCTTTGACAGAATTAAGGCTATTTCAATTGTCTAGCTTGACCATATAATGCAAAATAAATTATCATCAGTGGTTGACAGACAGGATACGAGTGGAAGGGGATGTTCATTTTTATCCTGCCTAACTTTTGCCTTCTTCATTTATCAAATATACAACCAAAGTGTTAATAGACACATTTGAATTCACGTTTGCATTGACGTTCTATTATTTAGCTAAAACCCTTTTTCTATTACAGCCGAACAACACTTTTATTATGGGAGAAGAGAAAAAGAAATGGAGATTTAGATTTAGAAAAAAATCATGAGATTGCAAATATAACTATACACATCTTTAATTGGTATTATATTTATGTATTCCCTTCCCATTCCCTCCCATTAGTCTTCTCCCCTTCCTTCAAGCCGGCGCGGCATCTGCGACACTTTGGTGTTGCAGATGTTCATGGGCTGCAGTCGGTCACTTAGCATCAGGTAAACCGTATGTTTTGGAAGAAAGTAACGTTTTTAATTTGCAATACGATTATAGAAAAATTCTATAAAATTACCTTTTAAACCACCGATATTCGATTTCAGGAGGAAAATTTATGTAAAACATAAAAATTCACCTTATCATGGCATATTCACTTTTCATTTGTGTCCCCAATCTTTTTCCATTCATTTAATTTTTCCTGTCTGTTAAGAAAGCAATTTAATAACCCACACAATGAAGGAATTTTGAATTGAACTTTCAAAATTTTAGTTTGAAATAAATAATCCTAAACTATATATAAATAAATAGTCCTAATATGAAAAACTATTTGACCAAGTTCCCAGTGGTTTTCACCGCATATACAAACGGATAAACAAAAAATATTTTATCATTATTATGGGGTTCACAAAGTATATACAGGGTGTCCCAAAATTCAACGATAATACGGCACCAAGTGGTGGGCCTACTCATAACTACTTGAGAAAAAATTAAATAAAAATTCAATCTAACTTATTTTTTAAATTATAAAAAAAAATTGATTTGCCTCAAAAAATTTCACCTACTAAGACATTTTTTGTTACCATATCCACAATTTTACTAATATTTCTAACTTTTCTTTTGTATTGGAAACTTAAGTAGCACTGCTATCCACCACAATCGTTTAAATACCCAGAATGCATGTAGTTTTTACATAAAAAGCAGTTGAAATTGTATTTTTCTCTAAAATTTCGAAAGATTTTTACTTTCAGTCAACTTTGATTCATTGTGGTGTAAAAAAATGTATAGTCACCACTATGGCAAGTCCTATCAAAAGTTGGCGCATATATTCAAGATTATAAAATGGTAAAATACTTTTATAAAACTAGCAATAAAAATCGTACAGGTCTATGCAAAAGTAAAGTAAGAGCAAAAAGTTGAAAACGACTTTTACTAATCAACTTTTTCTATGAGGCCAAAACAGTAATTGTTCTTTAAAAGAGGTCGAAGGAATTAAACCAAACAATTTTACATTTATTTTGTTGCATTATTAACATTAAAGTAAATGTAAAATTGCTTGCCACCGGCATTAATACAAGCACGAAATCGGCTTAAAAAAGATCGTTTTATTTGTCGTGCATATCTTTCATCATATTATGCATCTCATTTATGGAGTAACTCTATGCAATGATTACGCTGCCAGCAACTTGTATCAAGAAAGGTACCCAAACGCTGAAAGATACCCTTATAATCGAGTATTTATTAATGTGCATCGAGCGTTTCAGAGGGTGGTCTAGCATCTGAAATCAAATCAATGATAAAAGATATGCACGACAAATAAAACGATCTTTTTTAAGCCGATTTCGTGCTTGTATTAATGCCGGTGGCAAGCAATTTTACATTTACTTATTGCTAGTTTTATAAAAGTATTTTACCATTTTATAATCTTGAATATATGCGCCAACTTTTGTTAGGACTTGCCATAGTGGTGACTATACATTTTTTTTACACCACAATGAATCAAAGTTGACTGAAAGTAAAAATCTTTCGAAATTTTAGAGAAAAATACAATTTCAATTGCTTTTTATGTAAAAACTACATGCATTCTGGGTATTTAAACGATTGTGGTGGATAGCAGTGCTACTTAAGTTTCCAATACAAAAGAAAAGTTAGAAATATTAGTAAAATTGTGGACATGGTAACAAAAAATGTCTTAGTAGGTGAAGTTTTTTGAAGCAAATCAATTTTTTTTTATAATTTAAAAAATAAGTCAGATTGAGTTTTTATTTTATTTTTCCTCAAGTAGTTATGAGTAGGCCCACCACCTGGTGCCGTATTATCGTTGAATTTTGGGACACCCTGTATATCACATAGCAATTACTCTTATTAAATATAGACTTACTATGTATGTTTGATTCGGGCATGTTTTAAACCTTTTTTAAAGAAATTATATTTAACACTAAAAATAAAACAGCAACTAACATAATGCCAATATTTATTTACACTCCATCGTACTTTACACCTAATATACTTGAATAATCCTACACTAGTTACAATATTTGACATTTCATAAGGTCCAGTGCACATTGGAATACAATTGTATCGATACAAAATTGACATTACAAAATAATAGAATGTGGTCGTTAAGTTGACTATAATATTAGCTTTAGCATACTTGAATATAGACTTTAACAGATTTTTCTATATTCAAATACGCTAAGACTTATTTAATTAAATAAATCAATTGTCAATCAGATGTTTAAGTTGCTAATTTTTTTAATAACATTACAATGTCGTATTAAAAATTATTCTTAATCTTTTGGGCTATATATTTAAATTAATATTATGAGATTTAAGACATCACTCGCAACAATAAATAATACATAAATTAAAAACTATTGACTTAAATTGATATTATTGTTATTTTTTAATTATTTGTAATGTATTACACATATAATGATTGATTGAATCTTCGCTGTATGTCAATATTTGTTGCTTTATAGAACATGTAACAATCATGTATTTAACAAAGTCATATAATCTAAGCAACTTAAACACCTGACTCATGTTACACTTCACACAAATTTAACCCACTTTAATATTATTTACATAAAGTCTCAAGAACAGCTATAATTTATCAATCTCCCTTAATAATACAATTTAAAATACAGTTAGTAAATACATTTAAAGGCTTGAATACACCGTTGTTTTGTATCAATTTATAATGTTTTAATCGAATCTTTATTTTGAGATGCTTAAATAGCATTTCTTTTTGCTCTTAATAACAGTGATATTAAAGAACTATCTAATGTTCAGCGTTATTTAGTATATGAGGATATTTTTTTATTTGGTTTTAGAGTCAAATATTAATATATCTTCTGTCAAAAGAAAGTTGACTCAGTTTAAGTATATGAAATTAAAAAAATTAAGAAGGAAATAGTAATACAAATATTTGACAATACAAAACGTTACAGTGTAAACAAGCCTTTACTCTGACTCATGCTATATAAATGTTTCTTCGTTATTAATAAAATAATGTCACGATCTTATAATAATTGATCGCCTTCTGTTCTACACAAAAAAAAATAAAAAATACACATTTTCCATAGCCCAAGGAAATCTGGAAAATGTAAACGAAAAGCTTATACAATTTAGCACGAATATTTTATAATTGTCGATTGGAAATTTTTTCATAAATGATCTATTAAATCGACGCGTCGATTTACAGAATTATTTTAAGTAGATATTTATTTTCATAGAAATATATTTCCCACAAAGTTCATTCTACAAAATGCTTTATACATTCGAATTCGCTTTTTTTTATACGCTACATACAATAGCCAGACGTCAACACAGATAATGTATCCCACCCTTACATTTAATCACTTGTTCCTGTAACAAGGAACTGTTACGACTTTAACTGTTTTCTGTACAAGTGATAAAAAGTCCTCTTCAAATGACTGTCTCCCCCCCACGAGTTGAATCTACGACTCCTGA
>LQNK01000379.1:0-33768 GCA_001586405.1 Phoebis sennae | reverse complement strand
GCATCGGATGTAGGGGCAGCATGAGTAGAGTAGTAACGGGTAGGTGTATACACTCACCCAGCAGATAGACACCCCTGTCGTTCATCTTCTCCACAGTGGCTCGGAGGGGGGAGGGCTTCTCGGGCAGCACGTGTAGCGGCAGCAGGCGCGGGTAGGTGTACACAACGGACGCGCACACATCCGCGACGAGGGCGCGGTACATAGCGCAGGAACGGTCGTCGCACGTTAGGTCTGGACCTGGGAATAAAAATATTTGTAATATTTTTTCAATAAAATGCTGAAATTGTCAAGGATATATGAGAATTTTTATCCTTAAAATTTTTAAAACCTAAAATTATTGATGATATTAACAATGCATGGAATACTATATGTATTGGTATATGTATTGCAATTCTATTAAAAAAAATGCAAATCTTATTGAACATACAGAAATATCTGCATAATGTTTTTAAATATAGATTACTCGGTAGTAGACTTAAACATGCCTAAAAATTAGAAACAATTATTAACACCAATGGAATCTAAAAATCAATTAAGCCATCTCTTAATATTGATAAGCCGCATATCCATTAGATCCTTCAAACTGGATCCTGATCAAACTGGTCCTTCGAGCCGGCTGCTGCCACTCGGGCGACTCACCTCCAGCCACGGCGTCGGAGCGCAGCAGGCAGCTGGTGTAGAGCGGCAGCAGCTTCATGGACTCGGGCAGCACGAGCTGGCCGGCGGACGAGGGCGAGGCGCAGTGGCGGCGGTACGCGGCCAGCGAGCGCGCGCACCGACCCGTTAGGCCTTCGCGCACTGCGCGGGGGGTTGTTTCACGGAGCGCCCATACGGCTGGAATAAAATAAATATATTTATATAACTTTAAGTCGAGTCTGCGAAACAGTGACTGTGTATAATATATAATCTAAATTAAATTCTGAAAAATATTACTTTTTATATTTAAAATTGTAAAGGATATGGCTGTAAAAGGTTCCTTTTTGATAAATTGGACTTTATTAATATTGTAATTATAATTTGCATGCCTAAAAAGGTATAATGCGTTGAGACCAATTCTAATCTAACATTATCTTTGTACACGCAATTATGCAAATAAACGATTTGATTTGAAAAAATGTAATTCTACTACATAATATTAATCAAATATGAGGATAATAAAACGCGAAAAACATTTTTTTTTTCAATCTATTTATTATTTACTCCCTAAGCTCTACGATTTCACCCGCGTATATATTCAGGATAAAAGCTACATACATCCTTCCTCGGGCTTCAAGCAACTTTTGAACAATATTTCATCCAAAACGGCCCAGTATTTGGATATCTTCGACTGATTAATGTAATTTCCTTTTAGTGAATCTAGAATATTCAACTAAGTGTCTTGTATATCCAGTTAGTACTAATTGTTTGGTTTTATGTGTAACTTCATGTTTAAAAACAAATGATTTGCATGCTATATTCTGAACTTTTGTTGTATTCTACTCACCTTGTTTAGTCAAGAAGTTGACCATAGTGTCCAACTCCGCAGACCTATACACATCAGCCAACTGATGGGCCACATTCAGCGCCAGGTTCAGGACCCTCAGGCGGCGGGAGCCGGACCGGTGCGTGTACAGCAGAGCCGCTTGTATGTACACACCCTCCTCGCCTGTTAGCTTGTCGTCGTGTTTTATTTCGACGCCTATTGCTTTGTCCGAATCTGTGGAACAGTATAACGTATTAATACCACATTTTGAATAACAATTATACAAATAGTATTAATACCACATTTTAAATAACAATTACAAATAGTATTAACACCACATTTTAAATAACAATTACAAAGAGTATTAATACCACATTTTAAATAACAATATTAAAAAAGTATTAATGCCACATTTTAAATGTTAAAAGTTCATACAGTGCGTTTTTCTAATTCTAATAATATATTCTATTTATTTTTAAATTCCACCAAAACTGTTCCAGTAATGGCATTATAAAATTTTTAAAACCATTATTTTTCTATATAAATGTAAAACATAACTAGTATTGTAAATACAGTTTTTTCCAAATAGTATATTGGCGGTTAAATTAAGGTAAAATTAATAACCTATGGCACAGGGGTTCCCAATCTTTTTCAATCCGAGACGCACTTATGCGTTTAGTTATATGTTTAGACGCCCTAATGTCAGGGGCGTGGAGTGGGGAGTGCGTTCTAGTTTCAAAAAGGATTACGGGGGCAGATAATCGGGACGCATCAATAGGGGATAGGAAGCAATGAAGTTTTCGCGACGCCCCTCTATACTTCCCGCGACGCACTGTTTGGGAACCTCTGCTATAGAGATTACATATCTCACCCCCCTCAAAAGAAGTAATTTTTCTAAATTTTTTGTGGCGTGTAGATATATATGCACTCACCAATAGCAGCGAGCTCGACATCCGTAGTGTTGGACATAAAGAAGTGTCCGTAGAAGTCGGTGGCGCGCACGCCGGTGGAGGTGCGCACGCGCATGACCGCGTCGTGCGCCGTGCTGCGGCACAGCACGTGGCGCACGTCCGATATCAGCCGGGAGCCGTCCGTTTCCGCCTGCGATGTTAGTTACATTGTTAATTATAACAACGTTACATACTTACATACTACTTAGTGTTGTTATCATTGTTTGACATTTTTAACCTGATATTCGACCATTGAAATTTGCCGTATTATAGTTTGGAACTTTTTGATCTAGCCGTATTACAGTTTTGAGACAAATTGTTGATTAATTTTTAATCATAAAAATGACAAAAACTCAATAAAGTTTTTTACTTAACGTAAATACGATATTCTATGGTTAATCGTCTTGACGTTATATAATAACATTATTAAAATTAATGCACAATTTTAAATTGTGCACTGGTGTCGTTTTTGATTGTTTATCTAGAATTTTTATACAGGGATTTTTTTCAAAATATATTCATATTTTTAAATCGATATCATGATCGTTAATAAATTAAGAACAAATATTTATTTTTTAAATTTTTAAAACATTTAAAATAAAACTTGTCGACACAATAATTTGTACTTACGCACTAAGACAATTTGGGATACCAATAACTTAAAAAATATGCGTATTTATAATTTTATTGCATTTTATATGTATCATTGTGTATATTAAGATGTTTATAAAAAACGAAAAAATAATTAATTCTAAGAACACAAAATAAAAACGTAAGTAAATAACAACATAAAAGCAAATAGTTTGTGTACTGTTTTCTTGGAAAAAGATCTGGCTCAGCATACGTTTAATAACATAACAGCATAAGTAAAAAAATGTATAAACTTTGATAAAATAGTCTGTATATCAATAGGTATTAAAGCTATAATGCTCTGCTCACCGTAAAGTACGTATACTTAAAAAATAAAAGTACGCGTATTTATAATTTTATTGCATTTTATATGTATCATTGTTTATACTCAGATGTTTTTTCCTGTATATCAATGGTTATTTTTTTTATTTATTTTATTTTTTTTTTATTTTATTAAGGTCCACCAACAACACACATACATAACATTCTTAACTAATAATATAATCTTAAAATTACTGGTACATGTGCCAATTATAGGTGTACTCAGCGTTGATGGGAAACATTTACTAGTCGGGCGAAGAGGCTGTAAAGCCTTACAAAATTTATAATATCTTTACAAAATTATGAGAAAAGATTATTAAGGATCACAAAAGGACTGTCACATAATAAACTTACGTCTATGGTACTTAACTATTAAACATGGCGTATGCACGTCCATTTATAAGTGACCACGGCTTACAAAAAATTATGGGTGAAAAAGCTGTCAATGTCTCACCGTAAAGTACGTATACTTGTGTATCTGTCCGCCGGTGAGGCGCGGCAGCTGGCCGACGGTGGCCGCGTCCACGTACGAGTTGTTGCACACGAATATCTGCACGCACACGCCCGCCGCGAGGCACGCTTGGCCGAGCTCGTTGTACGCAGTCGTTTGCGGCGCTGGACAATATTACAATTTTATTAATAACTAGCTGCGCACCAGGGCTTCGCTGCCGTGGGAATATCGAGATGATATGAGCCTACAGCCTTCCTTGATAAATGGGCTATCTAACACTAAAAGAATCTTTCAAATCGGACCAGTAGTTTCTGAGATTAGCGCGTTCAAACAAACAAACAAACAAACTCTTCAGCTTTATAATATTAGTATAGATAGTGGTCGAAATTCGACATAAAAAATTATATTTATTTATTGAACAACCAACAAAGGACACACATTACATTACATATTATATTAACTTACATTACTACAGAATGGTGCACCTTTAATTATAGGAAGTTACAATATTTACAATATTAAGGTGTTAATTTAAGTACATTACATATTCATTATTAATTATTAATTATATTATTAAATTATAAAATGAGTCTATGTGTGTATGTGACAAAATTAAAAACAAAAGAATCAATTTGAACACAGACTGCGTATACGTATACAAATACTTGTGTATGTATGGGTTCGTGAAATGCATGGTAGTGTGTGTAATGTTTTATTTATTGATTTTATTTTATGTACTTTATAAGAATTTTTATTGAAAAATGTTATTTTTCTGCACTTCTCCTACACATAAATTATAAGTGTGCTAAATTTTATTATCCTGCGTCCGCGCAATTTTCTTTGTTATGTTGCTAACAAAACTGAAATAATGTAATTATATTAATATGCAAATGTAGTCGGTCAGTCTATTTTATCTGTCCGTTTAAACCGCTGAGCAAACAGAATCCTGTTTCTATCTTTACTGATTCTATCCCTTTTCTGTAACCCTTCATACGTCATATCCAACTCTTTTACTCGTTATCACTGCTATAATACTTTGAATGTAGCAGTAATGCTACTTGTATTCGTGGGCTGCATAGGCGAAATAAAAAAAAATAATATCTCAAATTATGTTATAAATATTTTACAATAATTATTTACAACAATTATGATTATTTTTTTAAATTTATTAAAAAAAAAGTTGTGTGATATTTTCCCTAACACCACCTGCTGTTCATTTTATTTAATTTAAATTGTCCTATTCTTGGTTGCCTGGAAGAGATGGCCCTGTAGCCATAAGGCCGCCAATTGTGCATGACTTTTATTTAATACATAAGTTATTTTTTTTGCTGTTCTTTTTTATTTTGGTGTGTGCAATAAAGCATATTTTCATTTCATTTCATTTCAATAATTTGTTTGTTTATTTGCCAAAATTAAATCATCTACAGTATTTATTGTACCCATCCTTACATACAATTATTTTGATTTCATTCACTTACCGAGTATCTGCTTCTCCTTATCAGTTCCCAGGAGTTTCCTGTCCTCCCGGTTGATGAGCTTCCCAGGCGCGTTGTATGTGGGCAGTGAGGTGTGGAACACCAGCAGTTGACCGCTGGTGTCCGCTGCTTTTAGCGCTTCCAGACCAGCCTGTAAAGAAAACATTATGTGAAATATATACTATATATAAAGAGGAAAACTTTAATTGTTTGGTTGTAATGGATAGGCTCAAACTACTGGACCAAATAAAAAAAAATATTTTGCCACTGGAATACTACATTATCCCTGATAGCGAAGTCGCGCGCAACAGCTAGTCACTTAGAATTCGACTCAAATATACGCATAAATATTTAACACTGATATAAAATAGGCATTGTTATTAACCTAATCAGAGGTTCCCAATCGATCCACGACGCGTTGAGGAGAAAAGTTATATGTTTAAACGCCCTAGTGTCAGCAAGTGTGAGTTCTAATAGGAAAAAAGACTGATAATCGGGACGCATCAATGGGGGGGAGGGGAAGCAATGAAATCCTCCTCCAGTTTGGGAACACCTGGCCTAAACACTTGATGCTTTCTGACTTGAGCCATTCATCAGTAAAGCAACTTTAGGAAGAAGCTAAGATGAAGCGCAGATAGGTATCTTAATCCGTTCCTAAAGAGTAGTCTATTCCATCCATTCCAATCTGGTCTTTATTAACCAAGAAATATGAAGGAAATCCTTCTTTTCTTTTCCAGAAATATGAAGGAAATCCTTCTTTCTTTTCCAGAAATTTGAAGGAAATCCTTTTTTCCTTTTTCAGAAATATGAAAAAAAACCTTCTGCCGTCAGGAAGAAGCTCAGATGAAGCTCAAATAGATATCTTAATCCATTACTAAGGACTAGTCTATCCCTTTCCAGTTTAGTCCTTACAAGAAATTCTTCATATTTCTGGAAAAGAAATACCACCTCCGCATAACACACCTGAACAGCAGGTAACAACGTGATCTCCGTGGTCTTGGTATCAGCGAAGATGACCGGCAGCTGTTCCAGCAGGCTCTTCAGCACCGGGGTCGGTGCAGCTGGAGCCAGCAGGCCTTCCAGCAGCGGCACGAACATGTCGCCCACGTCACCCACTGACAGCATTTGGGGAGCTGCTAGCGATTCCTGTGAAAAATTTGATATTTACTCAAATCTTATCAGAGATCATCCAGAAAATTTGACAAAATAGAACAAAATTATGGATGAATGAAAAAACTCTGTATAAATACTTTTACTTTTAAAAACTAAAAATATGGTAACATAACACACAAAAATTTACTATATTATAATTATTTATCTACTTTTATGGAAGCTGAAAAACTTTAGTATCGTTTTAGAGGCTCCACAACTTTTAAGAAGCAGATAGACAAACAATAATAACAGTGTTAGAAAATATTATTATACCCAATTAAAATATAAAGTCATGAATGAATGAATGAATGAGTCATCTTCAGTTTCATGACAACATTAATATTAAATTACTAGCTGACCCGGCGAACTTCATACCACCATTTTTGAACTCTAAAAAATATACATGTGGTTCCTACTATTCTATTCACAATTTTTCATATTTTCTCACCGCTCGAACCTTCCCTGGACTTCCACGAATATATTAAGACTAAAATTATTTAAATCGGTTCATCATTCTCGAGTTTTAGCGAGACTAATGAACGGAAATTGATTTTATTTATATAGAAGATTATCATATTAGTAATAATAAAATTATTATTTCGATTAATATGAAATAAGTCTTTGTATCATACCTTAATATTGTAGAAGTGAACGGTCGAGCTGTACGTAATGAAACCGACGCGCGTCTTACATTCGCCCGTCTGTTCGTCCTTCGGCATCGCCTGAAAAATGTCAAATATTTTTAACATATATAACACTAGTGTGCCCCGGGGTTTCGCTCGCGTATACCTTCCGTTCCCGTGGGATTTCCGGATGGGAAGGTAGTATTTTTTTTATATCATAGCAGGCAAGTGAGGCATGCGGTTCACCTGACATAAAGTGACTGACCGCAGCCCATCGACGTCTACAACATAAAACTGTCGCAGATGCCGCGCCGGCTTGAAGGTATGGGAGGGGATAAGGAGAGGATTAATAGTGGGACGTTGGGAGAGGACTAGAACTGCACGGAAGATGAATAGGATGGGAAAATAGGCCTCCGAGCCCCCGTTCACCGTACGAAACACAGTGCAATACTGTTTCACGCCGGTTTTCTGCTGGGAAGGTGGTAATTGCACCGGTGCGAGCTTGGCCCAAGCATGCAATGCTCGGCTCCTACTCTTTTATTGCTGCAGATGTTATGCAGCAGAATTACCCTCTGTTGCCTCTTACGACACCCACGGGTAGAAATGGAGTGACGACACACGTATTCTTACCCGTGGCTACACGGGTAAAAGTTGTTAGTAGTAAATATTATGTTAGTAATATGACAAAAAATTAATTAATTTATAAAGTTTTTTGAAAAATAATCTATTATTTTTGATCCACTGAAAAGCTTGATATTCGCCTATTAAATGTTAAGGGACAAACCTCAATAATATCCATTATATTGCTACAGATGGTGGCTAACAGGCCGCTCTTCACCGAGTTGTAGGACACGTCGATAACGAAGATCACCGCTGGGGGCTTTGGTAGCGTGTTGTTCTGTTGAAAATAATATATGTAATGTTGAGTAGCGTTGGTTGAGTAGCGATGGTTGGTGGTAATGAAATTCTTCACATTAAAATATATATTTATTTTTCTTCAACTGCGTTTATTCTACAAAAGTCAGAACGCTACTAACTACACTATGCGGTGAGGAATAATGTGAAAACACGAACATATACAAACAGCTTGCTCAGTGTATATGTGTGTCCCTACACTATCCCCCCCCCCCTTTTTCAAAAAAAAATATATATTATTATTTTTTTATATAATATATATATTTATAGAAGAGGCAAACGAGCAGGCGATCCACCTGATGGTGAGTGGTCAATGCCGCCCATAAGCACCCACAACACCAGGGGTATCGTGGATGTGTTGCCGGCCTTTTAGATGGTGGTACGATTTTAGACAGTGGTGATAAATCACATTAAATTAACAAAGCCTCACCGACCCTTATTCATTATTTTTTACATGTTTAGGTACATGTTCTGAATGTCCTGTAAACAAATGAAACTCTAGCCATGTAACACCTTATGTAGCTAAAATATAATATACTCAACATAAATATAGCTATTTACCAGCCAGGTCTACAATTTCACGACCCGTTTGGCGCAGTGGTTCAGCAATTGTCTATTGCACCGGAGGGTGTGGGTTCGATCCCCACGAGCAGAAAATTATGATGTGATGAACATTATAATTTTCTACTGTCTGGGTGTACATTTATCTATAGTATGTATGTATTTAAAAAAAGTATGTTTAAATATGTCTATCAGTTATCTAGCTTCCATAGTACAAGCTTTGCTTAGTTTGTGCTCAGATGGCGTCGTGTTAAATGTCCAGAATATTAAATAAAATACTTTTTAAAGGATTTTAAAGCGTGGTCACGGGCTCGCTGTAAAATACTCTAAACGTCGGGTTAAATAAATAATAATGTATAATAGAGCGCGTTTAAAATCCTTTAAAAAGTATTTTATTTAATATGGAAAGTACTCGTGTTAAAACAAACACATACTATGTCCAGGAATATTTATTTATTTGACGATTGAGAATAGTGTGGCGGTGTTCGTGTATGAATGTATGTATATTGTATAGTACTATATAGTACTATAGTACTCACGCGACAGTACTGCTCGGTGGCGAGTATCTCGTACGCGCCGAGCGCCATCTCTGCGGGCACGCGCCCGTACTGCTGCATCGTGTTTATGTACTGCGTGTACTCCATTGGCACTGCGGATATAATTAGTTATTAAGTACGGTGTAAAGAATTTGAAATTTAAAAAAAAAGCGTTTAAGTTACGCGTAAAGAATGTAAGACATTAATAAATCCTGAATGAGCACTGCGAAGTTCATTATTTATTTATTTAATACTTTTTTATATACACATTAAATATATAAAAAACAGTAAAATAATAAGGTTTATATAAAAAGGCGGCCTTATCGCTGAATAGCGATTTCTTCCAGGCGACCCCTTAGGCAAAGGATAGAATTAACAAAATTCATTAGTAATTAGGTATGGTATGGTAAAGAATAGAAAAAATAAAAAAAAATGCGGTTACTGGTGTTTAAGATTTGAATAAAAAATATAGTTTTTCACTTACCCTCTGTAGTAGCCTTGCAGAAAGCACACTTAAAATGCCTGCCCGCATCAATAAACTTCATATTGGGGCAGATGTAGGCTTTGCAGCGGCTGCATCTCACTGGGCCCATGGATGCAGAGCCAGTGAGGGCTGCGAAGTCAATAAGAGGCGGTTCAGCCTCAGAACCCACTGTCTCAGCCATCGGAGAAATCTGGTGGAAAAACATTTTTTTAAATTTTACATTTCTGCTATGGCATGTATCTATTTAATGAGGGATTGGATTGAGAAAATAAAATATAATTATGAAAATTTTAAAAAATTCATTAAACTTTAAATTTATTTATTCATAAAAACTATTTTCTAACATTACAGTCATGACTCAGAACCAATTCGTTAGTAGTTGTGAGTACACTTACGGCCACTTTCAATAATGTATCGATGATTTTGGATAGATTGTTATGTCAGATTATATGACGTTACATAGACAAAAGTCATAGCAAACATCATCCGTTGATAGGATATTGTTGGCAGAATCCATCTTTGATGGGAAGCCATTAGTAAAAAGAAGAAGATAGGATATTGAAATCAAAGTAAGCTCAAATAGATAGATTTGTCTGACTTTAGTAAGCAAAACAAGGGATAGATAGAATATTGAAAACGGCCGTTACTCTTTTTTATGTATAACTGTGCCTTGTATATTTTGAAATAGTGGTAACCCGTACATAGGAATGCAATAATTCATACTTAGTTTGAAATTTAGATAGTAACTTACCACTAAACAGAATGGCATGGACGTTTGCTTGAGCAAATCAGCTGTGACGGGCACACTATACATCGAACTGCGGATGAACCGCGGACCTAAAAATATAACATTTCCCTTTTATACATAGTAACAAATGCTGACATAACACGACATTATTACACGTGGACATGATTAATATCAAAACATATTTTTTTTACAAATGTTATTTGCACTACAAAATTCAGTTGAATTGAGTACCTGGTCCGTTTTTTTGAGGTCAGTTAAAAAAATAATATTGTAAAGATGTTTTAAATTAAATAAGCATCTATTTCATATTGAAAAAAAATTACTTAAAAAAAATAAAAAAATATTTGCTTAGCTAAGAACACTCACTAGCATTGCCCTTATCATCAACAATGAAGTCGGTGGTGACCAGAGGTGGCACCAAACCCTTGTCGTTGGTGACAAACACCCCACTACGATTCTGTTGGTCATCAGCCATCACTTGTATCTGAAAGGAAAAATCAGATAATGTAAATAATAATTAATATATTATGTAGGAAAAATCTATACCAATATTCTAAAGAGGATAATTTGATTTTTTGTTGGTTTCTTTGAATCGAAATTTAAATTGATTAATCTGAATTTGATAAAGCTCCGATTGATGCTTGAAACCTGAGTAAGGACATAGGATAGTTTTTATCTCCTTATATAAAAGTATGGTTATTTAAAAAAATGTTAAAAGCTTACTATTACTTTCAACTAAATAAGGTACCAATACATCATCAAGATATAAATTAACACATTTTTAAATATTTATGAAAATAAATTAATTAATAGAATATGGCTGCCTTTTGTGTACACTTCCCCTTTTTTTATATGTAACTGTGCCTTGTATATTTTTGTATAGTTTAAAAAAAAGACAATAAATAAATTTATTATATAACATGTACCAAGTCCATTATGCTTGTCAATAAGGCCATAAAAGTATTAAAAATGAAATGATTAAAACCAAGATACAGACTACAAGTCTAGTTTGGGTCTCGCTGACACAGGCCTTTTAATAGAATTACAATTTAAGTTTAAATGTAAGACTGAAATTCTTTGTTTTTCAAACCGGTAATAAGGACAATTTATTATTATTTGAAGCAACTTACAGGGCTAGGCATCTGATCAGGGTCCAGCCGCTTCTGTTGAGGCTGCTGGAACTGTTGTCCATAGCTCGGCTGTTGTCCTGGGAACTGTTGTGGAGGGTAGCCAGAGTTAGGTGGGAAGCCCGGCTGCTGAGGCATTGGTGGCATTCCTGGATGAATTGGGAATTATATTGTAGGGTATTATAAAATTCGTGGATGCCGTTGGTTAAAACGGATCCTGCATTTGATACTGTTGTACTTAATCTTTTTGTACATAGCAAACTGATCACCTACTTGCATTATATGGAAAACGGATCAGTGAATTTATTTTTTTATTTTAGAGAAGAAGATATCCTTTATTTATGATTGACATGTATTTTTCTTATAGGAAATAAAGGAGTTAATTACGAGTAGAAGTTGTAAAGAACAAGTATATTGAAATTATTAAATCGTGAATTGTCTTAAATACTGACATTTTTTCCTTGGAAACAAGTTAAACTACAAACTATTATAGATACTTTCTTTTCCTAAATGGAGAAATTTGTAAAATACATTAACAATTTAAATATTTATTTTCCGAGAATATTTATTTACATATTTATTTTTATTTTATTTTAATTCTTTAACATGTTCTACTAACCTGGATACTGGGCATTTGTTGGTGGTCCAGGTGGTGCTCCATAACCAGGTTGGTTTTGTCCTGGATATTGTCTTTGTTGCCCCAATGGTGGAGGCATATGGGGTAGTCCAGGAAGTTGCGCATTTTGGTATTGATTGTATTGCGATGATGGGGGCATGCCAGGTTGAGGAGGCATGCCTGGTTGTTGAGGCATGCCTGGTTGTTGAGGCATACCAGGCTGGGGAGGCATGCCTGGCTGTGGAGGCATGCCAGGTTGAAGAGGCATGCCAGGTTGAGGAGGCATGCCAGGTTGAGGGGGCATGCCAGGTTGTGGAGGCATGCCTGGTTGTGGAGGCATGCCTGGTTGTAGAGACATGCCAGGTTGTGGAGGCATGCCTGGTTGAGGAGGCATTCCTTGTTGAGGAGGCATTCCTGGTTGAGGAGGCATGCCAGGTTGAGGCGGCATTCCTGGTTGAGGTGGCATTCCAGGTTGCGGTGGCATGCCTGATTGCGGTGGCATACCAGATTGAGGTTGCATACCCGGTTGTGGTGGTATGCCCGGTTGAGGAGGCAAACCAGGCTGGGAGTAGTTATTAAATAACGACCCTGGATGTGAAGGTATGCTAACATTTGGTGGCATTCCAGGATTTGGTTGGTTTTGTGGCGGCATTCCTGGTTGAGGAGGCATCCTAGGTTGTGGAGGCATGCCAGGTAACTGCTGAGAGGGCATGTTTGGTTGCGACGTCATCGGTTGAGAAGGCATACCAGGGTGACCTTGAGGAAGTTGGCCGGGCTGAGGAGGTAAGCTGGGTTTACTCTGACCAGGCATTCCTTGCCCAGGTTGTGGAAAGCCAGACTGTGGAGGTCCCTGAGATTCGGGTCTTGGAGGTCCCTGTAAGCCAGGTTGACTCGATGGTGGCTGTTGAAGGCCAGGCATAGAATTCGCTTGCGAAAATTGATTAGGACCCTGGCCGGGTAATTGACGATTTTGGAACCCTGGACCTGGAGGCATCTGTGCACCAGGGGGTCCTTGACTTGGTGGTCGCATTTGTTGTTGATTCATGCCTGGTTGACTGGTTGGAGGGCCCTGGCTAAATGGTGGCATTTGCTGCATCCCTGGCTTTTGTTGATGCATTCCTGGTTGACTTGGCATGCCTGGTTGCATGGGTTTAGGACCTTGCATTGACGAGGGTGGCATTTGAGACTGGTTAAATTGGGATCCTGGGGTTGAGGAAGGTGGTGGACCCATTGCAGGTGGGAACTGTGGAGCGTTGTTTGCAGGTCTACCCTGCGGAAACTGTTGGGGGGGTGCCTGCGAGTTAAAGCTGGATGTTGGTGGAAAATTTGGTGGGAATTGGCCAGGAGGGAGCTGTGATGTTGGGATATTGTACCCTTGTGGCCCGTTGAGGTTCATGTTCTGCATTTTCTGTGCCATGTCATCCTTGCCCATTGGGGGGCCATTAGGTGACATTTGACTATAGTTAGCATTTGGAATGCCATTGAAGTCTTGCGATGGTGGAAACCCTAAGGGATTATTAGGCGCATTGTTATTTTGCCCAGGGGGCGGATATTGTGGATTCATCATCTTTGGGTTGTCTATCTGAAACAAAAAATACAACATAACATGCATTACAATTTTCATTCTTATTACATACATTTACTAATTAGAGACCTGTTGTACAATCTGATTATGACAATCCTGGCAATAAAGTTGTAAGGTGTATTTACACAATAAGTGCAGGTACAATCAGAAGCATAAATATCTAGATTTTTTGCTAATCTGCCCATGGTCAGATATATATGCTTCTGACTGTTCATAATGTTAAGTGACTGACCATAGACCATATACATATACAAAAAGAAGGCTCACAGATGCCTTGCCGGCTTGAAGGATGGGAAGGGATAAGAAGAGGATTTATGATAGAAAATTAGGAATAGCGTAGAACAAGGTATGAGTGGAATAGAATGTAGATATAGGCCTCTAGGCCCCCGCTCACCATACGAAACACAGTTTAATACTGCTTCACATCAATGTTCTGCTGGGGGAGTGGTAATCACACCAGTGCAAGCATAACCTATAGTGCAATACTTGGCTCCCACTCTATATGCTTTTATAATGCTCAAATTTATCAATGTTACACACACATTATTGCAATTGTGTAAGACATATACTACTTAATACAACAAATGTAGATATTTCTGTAGGATTTGAAAAAATTGAAAATCTGTAGGAAATTCAGGCAGCGTAGCTGCAGGTCAAATGTAGCTTATTGAATTATTTCTTTATATATTTTACATATATACAAAAATTAGCATAATAAATCCTACTAATTTGACAAATGTGAAAGTTTGTGAGGACATTCTAAAAAACATAACAATATTAATTTAAAGTGAGCAAAACTACAGGCAGTAGCTAGTTTTACAATTAATGTAAAATTAGAATACATCAACTAATAATCCAGTACTATCTAATGAACATGACTACAATATGTAACCAATAACCAATGCAATAATTCAGGCATATTTTCCTTCCAAACAAGATATTTGGATAGTAAAGATTTTAGATTAGATATTTAATAAAAATAATATACCTATTTTTTAATTTACAGTCATAACTTTTGTACATAAATAAAATCAATAGATTTATATCTATATTTGTATTGAGTAATGATTCAACAAAAATTCCATAACAATTTAATATAGCATATTGTTTGTTAACATTACGGGACTGATTACAGCTTCTCTCATTTTTTATGTTGACCTAATAATAAAATAAACTTTAACACGATAATAATTGAATAGTTCTGATAAAAATATCTAATAAATAATCAAAAACGTCGACGAATACGATCCCAATTAGATCGTTCATATGATGTGACAATTGATGTAAATAGAGATAATAAAGTATACCTTTTTGTGAAACTACAATGAATTTACAAAATAGCAGTAAATGAACAGCCAATTCTATAATAAACTTGATATAAATAAGAGAAAATGTCTAAGAAATGAGAAAATCTTGTTACCTAAATTTTGACAGCTGTGGTAATATTTTTGCAATGGTTTTCTTAAGTGTTCCAGGTCGAATGGAGTAAGTTTGTATTATAAAAAAGATACTCTTAGAAGTAAAGTTTTAGTACTTACTTATATTTCTTTAGAATTTACCGTATTCACACACTAAAAAATATAAACAACACACACGATATACGGAGACGTTCGGGCCACGTATCCTAGCTGACAGATTTGACACTCGACAGCGCTTATGTGGAACTTTTCAAATAACACGTACAATGCGTGTGGAGAAACGCAAATTTGATTATTTTATACACATTTTAAAATATATTTCTATATAAACATTCATATTCTTGTAAATGAAAATGAATTAAATATATTTACATTAAAGTAAAAATATTGTGAGTGATAAATTTATAAAACTAATATACTGTACTTATTGCGTTAAATGGAATATATAGAATTATCTTAACATTTAATAAAACAGTAATAACCAGACTATTTCTGTACATTGATGATTGAATATTTTATAGAGTATTTGCTATGGAATATGTATGTAATAAAGACCCTAAAACCATGATTCGATGTTGTTTTCTGTTTGTCTGAATGTGTGATTGTCTGTGTGTTTGTCTGTTTATCTGTTTATTTGTACAAGCAGACGCACATAAATGTGCCTCAATCACATAAAAACCAGGAGGCAGATTTTGATAAATTTTTATATGCTGATAGACTAATATTAAGTGCAACTTACACATCTAGACATTTTATTTGAATACCTAATATTTTTTGAGGGTGGCTCCCCATACATGTAATCGGAAGGTAAAAAAAATAATTCGCGAATATATCATTAGATGAGGTGATAATGGATAGGTATTTAAAAATGAAAAAGAGGTCTGTTAATAGATTTTTTGCTCTATAGATAATATAAATATTGTACGAGTTAAGCGCTTCTCAACTTTTTTAAAATTTCATGAAATTCGTGTAACGTAATTCATAGATGACCCCTTGCCTGTGATTCATCACAACTTAAAAAAAAAATAACGCAAGACCGCTTAGATTTCTAATTTTTTCGAATAATTCTCTATGGAAATCTTCATTGTAATAACGGTTGTTCAATCTCACACCTGCGCTTCTAAAAAATACAGAATTTTGCAGTCCACGCGAGTGAAACTGCGGGCGGAAAGCTATTATTTGTAACGTCAAACAAACTTTTTAAATTTTTACACGTGTAATCTATTGAAGATTACACGTAAAATTTTAAAAAGTTTGTCATAACTCATAGGATGTGACTAATGTTGATGATGCAATTTTTAAATTATATGCAATTATTATTAATTGATTAATATTTGTTAATATACTATTTATATAATTTCATCATATTGATAGAATAATAAAAGATATAGGTAGCGTTTATAGTCGCTTTCCCTACATTTTCACACCTTCATATTGTATGTTTTTTAACAGCTGTTTATGTTTTAGGAAATATAAATTGATGATCAGAAAAATTTTAATACTAAGTACTACTTTTAATTTACGTAATTCAATTAAATTATTTAAAATTATAAAAGCAATGCGTGTGTGGTGGTTGATTTAAAAATATTTTAAAAGAAAACCTATAATATTGTCTCGGGCTTCAAAGAATCTCTGTACAAATAGTTTTATTTCATCCAAATTGGTCCAGTTGTTTCGGAACCTATTCAATTCAAACAAACAAACATACACAAAAATGTGTTAAATGCTTCTAATAATGTGTTATTTTGCTTTTTTATTTTCTGATGTGCGTATGACGATAAAAAAAGTTAAAAGCAGAATGAGCAATAATTAAATATCGTAGTGATGATTCATCAAATCAATTATAAGTGTGCTCTATTATATTGCGACATGCAAACGATTTACTTATAAAAGTGTCAGTTAAATCCACTTATGCTAATTAATATAATATAATTAGTATTTAATAATTACATCCTAATTAATATTTTAGCGGAATAGGTTAAGCATTGTACACTTATTTGAAGGGAAAGGAAAAAATAATCTCTATGTATGTAATTGTAGAAGGTTTTGTTTAGTATAGATGTCATATATTGTACACTTATTTTTAAAAACAGGAAAGGAATAAAAAATAATCTTTTAAATGCTATGTAAATAATTGTAGAAGGTTTCGTCTAGTATAGATGTCATCTATTGTATTAGAAAAAAAGGGAAAGGAAAACATCTCTTAAAATGCTATGTAAATTGAGGGTTTTGTCTAGTATAGATGTAGAGAAAACTGTCCAATGTTAGCTCAGTTTTCGTAGCCCGGGACAGCCGCACTGCGCATGACTAGATAAACATTACATAGTGATGGCGGAAGTCGATAAAGGTACTGTGGCGTCACGTGACGTCACAATTTTTAAATCGTAATGTTGAAATGTTTTCACCGCAAGCATACCACTTCCAAACATCAATCCTCGGGGCCTAACGGCCGGCCAGTCCTGTGGTTCGGACTGGTCGAGGATCCTCCCCTTTCGTTAGGAGAATAATACCATCCTCCACAATAGGTATAAAATAGATTATTTTCGAGTTATGACTTATAAAACATTTTGTATTTTGTAAACTATCAAATAGACTGCATGATACTTGAAATGTCTTAAGATATAAAGCTAAATTCTATTAATAACTCGTTACGGATTGTACAAATTATCACCCCTGTCTTAAATAAAATTGTATATGTATGAGTGTTGATGTCTGGGTAAATCATTTTCATTATTAATTATATTACTTTTTTGACTGCCTCGTTGGTCTAGTGGTTGCATCTTTGACTGCGGATCAAATAGTCCCGGGTTCGAAATCCGGGTGGGGCCAAAAAAAAAGTTATTGGGATGAATCTGACAAAAGAATCTCAGTAACAGCTCTGAGTCTGGAAGTTGGCGGTGTTAGTACACCCCCGTGCCTCGGAAAGTATGTAAAGCTGTCGGTCTTGATCTCTCTCCTGTCGTGTCGGTCTGCCCCCATCGGGTTATTATGAGAGTAAAGGAATAGAGAGTGCACCTGTGTTCGCGCGTACACTTGTGCACTATAATATCTCCTGCGCAACTGGCTGGAGATATTATTCTGCCTTTTGACTTGTTGCGTCAATGCTTCGGAGAACACTCTATCGATACGTGAACATCACTAGTGAGACACCCCGATCGATACCTTCAAAACCTAATTTTACCACGAGCTCCGTCTCCCAAAATTTTTACAAAATATTTCATAATTGTAAAGTTTATCATCAAATATAACCATGACTTTTACCGTGGTAAAGAAAAATATTTTTAAAATATGTTTTTGTAAATCTCTTGAATGATTGGTGTGGTGAATAAACATTTTTTTAACATGGTGTGAATAATTGAATGAATTTTGTTTTCTTTCCACGTGCCTAAAACAGGTAAGTAATATTTTTCTATATCAATTTATGCCTATTTAATTATGAATATTTATAATGAATTAAAAAATTTTGAAATAGTATGCCTTGTATCCTATAGATCATTATGAAAGAAATAACAACTGTAATACGTATTTTAAAAAAACTACGTTAATAGAGGTGTGTTTTTAAGGTTCTGCAATCAATAAACAAAATACGTCATTCCTTTGCACAATTCATTAATATCGTATGTTTTATAAAGTCTTGCTGATATTATTAGAATGATGAGTATTGTAATATCCTCATCAGGGTTCTACGTAAATTTTGTGAGGGTAATGAGAGCAAAATTCTATTTAAATTTTTCATTTTTTCCATATGTCAGTGTTTTCTGTACCAAACTTTTAACTTAAGCTGAATTATATTGTAGATTGTAATATTAAAATTTTAAAAATAAAAGCAAAACGTTGGGTAGCGAACTCGTGGTATAAAAAATGGAAAAAGTAAAAATCATATATTATATTTATTAAATCCTAACACCTTTGAAATACACTTGACCATTTATTAAATTTAAAATTGAAACCAATTTTTATGTTACGAAAAGAAAGTCACGATTTAAAATTAGTTCATAATTGAAATACCGCAATAGCTACCATCGTATCTCTTTAATGGTCAAAGTTTGAAAAGTTTTGGGGTAATTTAGTGTTGAAGTTAAATTAAATTTATACCATTACTAATTAAATGGGTTGTTAAATAAGGGTGGTGATTCTAGTATTCAGACAAATAAATTTGCCTACCCTTACCTACCCTTACTTACCTTACTTACCTTTTTACCCATGAGGCGACGGGTTAGAATATACGTGTCGCCACGCCATTTCTACCCGTGGGTGTCGTAAGAGGCGACAGAGGGTAATCTGCTGCATATTATCTTCAGCAATAAAAGAGTGGGAGCCGAGCATTGCACGATTGGGCCACGCTCGCACCTCCCCAGCAGAAGATCGGCGTGAAGCAGTATTGCACTGTGTTTCGTACGGTGAGCGAGTGCCCGGAAGCACTGCATTACTTTATTGGCCAGTATAAAAATAAAGGCAATAAAACTTCCATAATAATAAACGTACAATGTTTCTAATTAGATTGGCCGTAGAATTAGTCTGGTACATATCCATTAAATTGGTGTATTTACAAATAAAAACAAAACTTCTGAGTTAATTTGTTTATTCTGTTTCCAAAAGCCTCTAACTTCTATACATGACAGTGACAGTTGCAGATCTAGGTCTAAAAATATTATGGGTACAGCCCAACAACAACAATCAATTATCCGCGAATTTGAGTATGAAATTACTGACGCCAATATTTAAGACTATAATTATAAACAAAAACTTTACAAATAACGCGATAGTACGACGTCTCGTACTAACTCCAATAAGGTTGTACTGCTTATATTGCTTACTAGATAGCTAGATCCTAGGTAGATACTAGGTAGATCCGCGCTCGGTCTGAGTTATAGGAACCATCATCATTGTCTGACTGTCTTGTTGGTGTAGTGGTTGCATCATTGGCTAGTCTCGAGTTGGAACGACGGATGTGGCCAAAAATAATTCTTTGTCAGTCTAGAGTCAGAAAGTTGGCGGTGTTGGGCACTGTACACTTCCATCAACTTTAAACCTCAGAGAGCATGTAAAGGGGGCAGCATATGCTGAGCAGCTGCCCTTTCAACGCCACAATGCGACTACTTCTTGTATAATTTCATGTATTTCTGCTCTGTGATAAACGTTTTTTTCTTTCTTAAAGCCGTCGGTCCTGCGCCTAGTCTCTCTGCAGTCATGTCGTTTACCCATCCCATCATGATAGTAAACGAATAAAGAGTGCATCTGTGTTCGCGTGTACACCTATGCACTATAATATCTTCTGCGCAGCTGGCTAGTCTCTGTTGACATTGGCGATTGGTAGCAATCTGTGAAGGGAGCTTTTTATAATATCCATCATATTCCAGGGTACCAATGGACCTGTTCATCCTCTGCTGCATCCTGAGCGTAGCCCAGGGCCTGCCGCAGAAGCCCAACCTGGACGCCATCCTCAACCGGCGGACGGATGTCTACATCGCGGGCTTCTTCCCCTTCGGCAAGGGGGTGGAGAACTCCAACACTGGTATCTATCTTTGTTGACCAAGATGGTGATACAAATGAATGATTGAAAATAATTTATGGACCAATAGAAACTAATAATTAAGACTTATTTAGAGAAGTTATACTAGGTATACATAAAAACAGCCTTATTGCTAGGAAGCTATCTTGGACAAACAACCCATAGTTGCAGAGCATTACCATTTTAAAAGGCTATGATTTAATGTAATATTTGGTGGTTTTGTCTCTTGTACACGAAAATTCCTACTTAAAATTGTACAAAATATTATTTATATTCTATACTGATATTATAAAGTCAAAGAATTTATTTGTGTAAGGTTCGAAAATGCTGAATTGATTTGAAAAACCTTTCTGATCACGATAGTTTGGTTCACGAGGAAGGGTGCAACCAGAGCGCAAAACTAGTGTCTCAAATAAAGATATGTGTTACGAGACCTAAAGAGAATTTAATATAAACGTAGACAAATATAAGGCGACTTTATATTAATGTAGTTTTCAGAAGACTTTTTTATCCTCAAAGTAATTTGTAGAGGCATTATCGTCCGATAGGCACTTGGGAAATCAGCTAAAAGTTTGTTAAGTTTGGTTATTGGGACATGAACGAAAGTTCAAAGATATTAATATTGTGATCTTAGATCCATCTCTCAAGAAAATTTTTACTATGAGATGCTACATAAATTTTCAAAAATTATTCATCTTTTACCGTTGCAGCAGTGGGACAATATGGACTAAATAAAAAAACACCTATAAAATTTCGTTATTTTGAGCTCAGAACGCTTAGTTCGATTATTCCATAGATAAATAAACAATTCCTTTAAAGAACACATACATTATAACGAAAATAAAAATTATACATCTTTTAGTCTCCTTTAAGTTTGTTTTTTATGTAATAGCGGGCAAGCGGAGCATACGGTTCACCTGACGTTAAGTGACTGACCGCAGCTCGTGAACATCTACAACAGCAAACTGTCGCAGATGCCTTGCCGGCTTGAAGGAAGAGGAAGGGATAGAAAGAGTATAAATGATGGGAAACTGGGAATGGAGTAGAACAGGGCGGGATGCTCAGCTCCCACTCTTTAAATAGTTTAATAATAAACCCAGTTAATAATGTATGTATAATGTAAATGTAAGAACATAATTTTATAATTTATAATTAATTAATTTTGTTATTGTAATTTTTTGAGCATTTGAATGCCGTCAAAGGTAAAATGTGACGAACTGTTTTTTAATTAATTCCTATTACAAATTAGTAAAAGATTTATGATTTAATATCAAGCTATATGAACTTGGTACCAAAGCTATGTGAACACCGCTGTAGGTCGAGGGGTCATGCCGAGCGTGAAGCTGGCGCTGGACCACGTCAACGAGCATGACACAGTCTTGAGGAACTACCGTCTGCATATGTGGTGGAATGACACGGAGGTTAGTTAAACCAAGGATAATTTGCAGGGATGTGGTTGGAGAATCACGTTGACTTTGACTTTGAATTTGACTTCTGCTACGTAGTTAATTCTGCATGTTTTGAGCTAAAATTTTTCCTTCTCACGAAAATACAGCATAATTTACTCGAGTGTTTACTGAAGTGCCATCGCGCAGAAAATTTCAAGCTTAAAGCGGCAATTCTCATGCAGATGCTTTTCTCGTCCAACCCGCTGAGGGTTAGGCACACAAAATGCAAATTGACAAACAAAAGATACTTGAATTATTCCGTATAGGCGACCACATATCACTATTATACGCATAGAACGTACCGTATTTTGAATCATATCTCCATATACACTTATGAAATACAAAGGTAACTGACTAACATAGTGATCTATCATCGCACACCCCAAACCTGTGGACGGATAGGACTGAAATTTGGCATGCAGGTAGATGTTATGGCGTAGACATCCGCTAACAGGATTTTGATAAAATCCCACGGGAACGGGGAAAACAAATATACACCGAATATACGCGATAATACGAGAGTGAAACCGCGGAGCACAGCACACACTCATCCGCTTCGTACGGAACATTTTCTTTTTAAATAAAGAATCCTAAACGAACGATGCTGGTATGTGGACGTCTAGCTTAAATTTTAGGACAATTTTAAACAATAAAAATAAAGACCTTAGCTGTATTTAAAATCAAGAAATTTATAGTTTCACGAACATTTGACTTATCATCTAGTCTCAAACTAAGCAAAGCTTGTACTATGGAGAGTAGACAATTGATAAACATACTAATAAAAATACATACAAATATAAAGATAAATCAACACCCAGACAGTAAAAAATTATAATATAATATTCATCACATGATTATTTTCAACTCGGTTCCTACACCTTTGAGGCTTATTAACTTAATTTAAATCTGATAGACTAATAAAATTTTTGATTCCTATCACTAGGCGCGCATTCGAAGCCACTACATATTTTTATATCGGTCGATAACAACTGCATCAATTTAAGTATTCACTTTGCGTGTGGACTGATAGAGAGTCTTTGCATGCTTTTCATCAAGGTTGTCGATACTATTTTCATTATTCAGTAACGCAACCTTGTATCTGACCTTGAGTTTCAAGTATCGACTGTGATTGATTAATTAATGTACTTAAGCTTTTAATTATTCTTGCAAAATTTAGCCCTTCAGACTTGAAAAAAAAGATTTTTTAGGAGTATTCTCAAATGATTGCATGGCAGGACGTACACAAGTCGTTTGTAAAATAACTTAAAAATGTCTGATTTTTACGATAAACCCGTAATGTATTTTTTTTAAGACACGGGCTAGTTTGGGCCTCACAGTATTTCTTTAGTAATTTTATGTATACCTACTCTTTGTAATTTTTACGCCTGTCTTTGTTATACCTGACAATAAATATTTATTTTGGGACTATATTCTGCAAACTTGTTTTGTGGTTTACATTAAAGTCCATCTTTTAGACGAATGAAATTCATGTATTGAAATTGTCGAATATATATTGCCAACAATATGCTGATTATACTTTTTTTTATACTTAGTGCAATGCCGCTGTGGGCGTCAAATCCTTCTTCGACATGATGCACAGCGGACCGCACAAGCTGATGCTGTTTGGGGCTGCGTGCACCCACGTCACCGACCCCATCGCTAAGGCCTCCAAGCATTGGCACCTCACCCAGGTTACCCAAACAAAACATCCAACTGAATTATTTAAATATGTGGCGTCACGTGGCGTCAATATTCCTAAATCGCGATGTTGAATTCGTTTCGCCGCTAAGTATATATACCAGTTACAAATGAAATTCGTGAAATTAAAAAAAAAGTAACACAGTGAAATATACACCTCATCCCGACACAATCAATGACTATATGATACGTTGGCCTAGTTCGGCTGCAAATAATGAAGGAATTTAATTCATTCTACATTTACTGACGTATGAATAAAAACCTATCGCTCACATCTACAAAGGAACATCACTGTTGTACGTATTACCAACCACAATTGCCACAGTGCGTTGAAAAGCTACGCTTACCCCATATAGTCTAAGTCAGGGGTTCTCAAACTTTTTCAAACCGCGACGCATTTACGAGTTTAGTTATGAGGTCTACTTTAAGATAAGATTAAGGGGATAGATAATCGGGACGCATCAATGGGTGAGGGAAAGCAAATAAGTCAACAGGGCGTCGCGAGGCACAGTTTGGGAACCTCTGGTCTAAGTGATTTTAACCCTAAATTTGACTTAAGACATCCTAAAATTTGAGTTTTGGATGGTGCTATGCTAACCAAAATTTTATTTGAGATTCGAATTTGGTTTTTTTGCGGAAAAGAGACGAATTAATGACGAGACGGTTGGTAACGAACTGTCATAATCTCACAAGTTGTCTCGTAGATGCTACGTATACATGCATACCTACATCATCTTAAAATGAAATTTTATATGTTATATGGTTATAAAGTCCAGTGCAGTGACACTGTTATTTGAAACTTTCCTGAACATTAGTAACAACGAATCTACACTACAGACATTTGTATGTTTAATGGCATCTAGTATTCTAGTATCTAGTATTTTTTTATTTATTGTATTAAATAAAAAAAAATATTTAAAATCATTTTTCCTAGCTATCGTACGCGGACACTCACCCCATGTTCACAAAAGAAGCGTTTCCCAACTTCTTCCGCATCGTGCCTTCGGAAAACGCGTTCAACATCCCCCGGATACGGCTGCTGGAGCACTTCAACTGGACCCGGGTGGGGACGCTGTACCAGAACGAACCGAGATATGCTTTGGTTTGTATATTACTAGCTATGTAAGCCCGTTCCTTTGTCCTTCCTATGTCATTCTCCTGGTCCTAAGCTATCTCCCTGCGGATTTTTTTCCCGAACTGGTCCAGCAGATCTCGAGTTATAAGTGTTGTTTTTTAAATATAAATTACGTAGATGATGAGATGATAAATCGTCTGAGGTTTTATAGACCTTTTATTTGTCGATTTCCAGGAACGACTCGTTCTAATTCTTTCTTCGTTTCATTTTCGTCCTTTATGTTAAAAGATTTTCCTTTATGTTAGAAGCTTTTTAAAAGATGACAAATGCTCACATTATTTCAACCAGTAATTCTGTAGATCAAATACATATAGTATTTACATGAAAGAAAGCAAAGAAACGACCATACAAACATACGTATACACTATTAGTATATTTTTTCCAGGCCCACAACCGCCTCCTTGCCGACCTGGACAACGGCAGTTTCGAGATAGCGGAGACTCAGAGTTTCGCCACGGAAGTCAGAACTGCGCTGCACAAGCTCAAGGAGAAAGACATCAGGATTATACTGGGCAACTTCAACGAGACCTGGGCTATGAGGATCTTTTGTGAGGCTTATAAGTAAGTCCTGAATTGTGGTAATATATTTTATAGTACAATTATCAACATTTTATAATTATATGTTTATTTAAATCAATTTTCGAACTATTGCACAGAGAATTACCGAGACTCATTATGCATTGCATGCATTAAAACAAAATAAAAAAATTGATAAGTTTGAAAATCAATTATTCGACCATGTTCATAAAAAAGCTCTAAATAACTGTGTTCCGCGGGTTCACCGGTATATATTTGCCGTCCCCGTGAGATTACCAAGATAAAATGTATGGTAGTTTTCGCATCAAACAATATTGGTACAAAATATCATAGATATCGGTTCACTGGTTTAGGCATGAGTAAGAGACAGACATACATCTTACGTCATACAGACATACGTCTGTCTCTTACTCATGGATATATAGATAGAGTTACTTTCGTATGAATAACATTACCAAAGAAGTAAGGATGTTTCAATACAATTATTTTTCTGATATCATCAGGCTAGAGATGTATGGGCGAGCATACACCTGGTTACTTCTGGGTACATACAGTCATAAATGGTGGCAGAGACGAGCGCCGTGTCCCCAAGATGAATTGACCACTGCTTTGGACACTGCCATACTCACAGACCTTCTGCCATTGTCTACGACTGGGGAGACTACAGTGTCTGGGATAGTAAGTTCCCTATCTAGCTCTTTATTAGATCTAGATCACTAAAACACCGCTATATAATATGTGGATGCCAAATATCTACCAAGGACTTACTCATCACCAAATTATAGGTCGGTCTCCATCTTATTCCTCTTCTTATGTCTATTATTTTTGCCAAGCTCGTCATTAGATATAATATTTTTTCGTTGGTCATCTAGGTCCTATGTTTTATTAATTTAACATTTATTTGTTTTTTCTCGAAATAATCAGTTGCACTTTACATTTTCAGACAGCAAAAGATTACCAAGTGGAATACGACCGGAGAAGAGGCATTGAATATTCCCGATTCCATGGTTATACGTATGACGGTAAATAAACAGTATCATCGATTATTAACAATGATCTGCAAATATTTAGAATCTTTAAAGAATCCATAACTTAATGAATAATATTTAAATTTTCCAAATTTCATCATTAATAAGATTGCCATCTCTTCAATTAAAATATTGCGCTAAAAAAATATTAATTGTTATTTAATAGAAAAATTCAATTTCATTTCAATGATTTTTTTCTAATATAATTATTAACTAGTATATACGACATATGTATATTTTTACAGGTATCTGGGCGATGGCTCTGGCAATCCAGACTGTGGCTCATCGCGTGAAACTCAAGTACAAAGAGAGGACAGTCCAAGACTTTCGGTACAGGGACAAAGAATGGGAGCAACTGTTTTTAGACGCCCTTACTAATGTTACGTTTGAAGGAGTTACGGTATGTTTGACAATTTCTCAATTTCTTGTTGTATTGCTTTTGATAGGATCGAAAAAAAAATTAATTTAAATACATAATTTATTTATTGGGACAAATTTTGTTTCTGGAGCAAAGCAAAACTAGCAAAGGTTGGGCATTTTAATAGACGGTAAAAACAAATTGAGTAATTACGTCCAAGTTCAAAATAAAATACAATGAGCTATTATGGTATAATAAAAACATTTAGTAGCATCATGTGGGAACAATTTATTTAGCTAACATTTATATTTCTATTTATTCTACATTAATTATAATCATAATCATAATTCTTTTGTTTGAGTAACAATCAATAAGTTTCACGTGTTATGATTGTTTTTGCTATATAAATAAAATTTTGTTTTTATCAAAGGGTCCAGTTCGGTTCTACGACAACGAACGCAAAGCTTCCATCCTGCTGAAGCAGTTTCAAGGTGACATGGTGGGCGAGGTGAAGGTCGGCGAGTACTGCGCTGAAAGAGACCACCTGGATTTGAGCAGTGGAGATCCTTTTAAGTGGATTGGGAAGTAAGTTTCTTCATAGAGGGTGGTTCAGGGGTGTGGTTTTGGGTCTATATTATTTCATGGTTATAATAAATATTCACACATGGATATAATTATGTTGTTAGCTTAGTCAAATAAACATCAATTGAAATTGATTTTATATACAGAACATTCTTATAGAAAAATTTTTAACGACAGGAATTTTCACACAATTTTATTTATCTACCAAATTATTTTTATTCGCTTACCTGATATTTCTAAACGTTTTTTAATTATTACTAGCGACCCGCCCCGGCTTCGCACGGATGCAATGCTGATAAAAACCTTCCTCATGAGTTACTCTATCTATTAAAAAAAACCGCATCAAAATCCGTTGCGTAGTTTTAAAGATTTGAGCGTTCATAGGGACATACAACATGACACATGACAGAAAAAGCGACTTTGTTTTATACTATGTAGTGATTATATGTTTGTTCTTGGCTAGATGTCGATAAGAATTTCATTCGAATATTGTTTCCAGAAATCCACCAAAAGATCGCACCCTACGTTTGATCGAGCACACTCAAGTTAACCTGACGATCTACATCGTGCTGGTGTCCTGCTCATGTATTGGCATCTTACTGGCCACTGGGTTTCTCGCCATGAACATCCACTATAGGAATCAGAGGTATGATATTTTATGATAGGTATTATCCTAAATTTGATATTAAGAATTCATCTGATATTCCGTGCTCAGTTTTTTGGCTGTAAGTGAAACTCTAAAATCGAAATTTAATATTTATCCAATAATTAAGTACTCTGTGGAGTATATAAGATTCCTTTTAAAATTCGTAATTATATCAGAATTAATTATTGTTATACCTCCATCTTACACTAATTACATTCTGTTTACACTTAATTAAAATCTATCTTACTTTACTAATTGTGGAACTTAGAGGTTGTTGTTTGAAACGGGGTCAAATACGTAATAAATAATAATGTTCAAGTGGAAAATCATTATTTAACACCATAACAGAATTTACTCGTATAATTAAATTTCCAAGGTACATCAAAATGTCATCACCGCACTTGAATAACCTCATTATCGTCGGCTGTATGCTCACCTACCTCAGTGTGATCTTCCTCGGCTTAGACTCCAGTCTCAGCAGTATAGGTATGTGCTACAACAAACACACATTGATTAAAACATTCATAATAATCTCTAACATTCTACCTATCGGATCGAAGGTAACTTTAAATTAAATTCAACTAAATAGTGATTAAACTTGATGATAAATTAGCACTTTCGATTCGCATGTCGCTGGCACTGGTCACCCATGATCTCATCATCTCCATTGGTTCTTAGGTCTTTCTCAGGAAGTACCGCGTGGAGGTAATAGCTTTGTCCCATTCCTAGCTTGAGCTTCGCCCCAGCAGACTGGAATCCCCGACCAAATTTTGGGAACCCCATTGTAGATGATTCTGAGAAAGACCTAGGCTCTCTCTAGGTCACCGGAGTCGACAGCATGTTTCCAAGTTTTGGTTTTCTCCTTTCTATCCATCTGCAGTGCTTTTGATGGTTTGTCATGTGATTTATTTTGGTTTTCTTTAGTTTGTGTGTCAGTTACATTGTCATGTCTATTTTTATTAAATTGCTTTTTATATATGTTGCGTGTGCTAAGTCATGCTTTTTTAAAAGATTGACGCCCTACCATCCATCTGCCTTTTACACAAAATTCTTTAAATAAAATTTTTTTAAATTCCTGACTAAATGTGAAGAGTTAAATACGTGTGTACTTGAATCCTTATCCCTGATTAATAAATACAATTAAATGTCCTTTGAATGAGAATTATTTGAGTTATTAAAGATATTTTTAATCTGTAGCGGCGTTTCCATATATATGTACGGCGCGAGCGTGGTTGCTGATGGCCGGCTTCAGCTTGGCTTTTGGCGCTATGTTCTCTAAGACTTGGCGGGTGCACTCCATCTTTACTGATGTGAAGCTTAATAAAAAGGTATGGTTTATTACTTTCATTTACTGCTTCGTTTTTTTTCTTTGTTGTTAATTCGATTATTACTATAGCTATCTCGCTTTAGTTTAATGGGTTATATGTGGCATTTACAACTTTGCCTAAAACAATAATGAAACACATAGTAGATCTGAGATCTCTCAAATTCTGTTAATACCAATTCCCACTACACAACTTTCCATAATCAATAAAAGTAGAAAAGGTAGCATATTATAGTAAAAAATTAAAATATCAGTGTAATCAATTCTAATCTTCAATTATTTTCTTGCCGATCTCTTTCAGTAATTCATGTTATCATTTCATATATTCAATTCTTTATTTTGCTATATTGCCAATACTTTCATACGTTTTCCTATTCCAGGTGATAAAAGACTACCAGTTATTCATGGTGGTTGGAGTATTGCTTTGTGTGGATCTGGCCATCATGACCACGTGGCAGATATCTGACCCATTCTACAGAGCTACAAAACAAATGGAAGCTTATGTAAGACTGCTGCTTAATTTATTACTATCTACTTGATTAACTTCATTTACAACTTCTATTTTATTAGTATATACCTATTTTTCATAATAATTTAAAAAATGTCTAATTTACTATTCTCTAAGTTCCTTTTACCGACCAAAAACATGGATTCTAGAGGTTTCACGTTGAAAATCCAACAACTAGATATTGCTTCAAACCCCTCTTTAGGCATAGAGAATTTTACAGTTAAAACTTTAAACAAAATTAATTACAAAAATCTTCAAGTCTTATTATCCCTAGAAAAACGTATTCCCTTTATTTTCAAATTTTCCTTTATAAGAAAGATAATTTAGGCCGTAAATTCTGTATTATTTATCAAATTACGGTGTTTTACTAGTGAAATGTTATTTCCAGCCGCACCCAACAAGCGAAGACATTGTTATTGTCCAGGAGAACGAGTATTGCCAGTCAGAACGGATGCCTATCTTCATCGGTGTTATATATATTTATAAAGGCTTGCTACTGGTATGTAGATCTTTTTAAATTATTTGATCTATCAGTTATTTTATTATTGTTAGATTGTTTGCGCAAATGATCATTTTTCTCTCACATTTCAAGACATTTTTCGTACGTCAAAATATCGGAAAAATATAACTTTATCTACTTGTTTCAATTCAGTATCATCGGTATTCTACTATGTTTTAATGTTCTGTTTTAAGTTTATTTGTATGTTTGTTCCAGGTGTTCGGGGCGTTTCTGGCATGGGAAACCCGCCACGTGTCGATCCCGGCGCTGAATGACTCTAAGCACATCGGTCTGTCTGTTTACAATGTGCTGATTATGTGCATTATGGGTGCACCCATCGCTTTGGTTAGTGTGCATAACTATATCCTATTACTAAAATTTCTTTCTTTCATTTTTTGGACCTTTCTAGAACAAGTCTAATAGATGCAAAGTTTCACGGCGTTTAAATGTTACATTAGTTATGAATTTATTTATTTATTACTCTTTATTATACTAATATAAATATAGAATGCACATACAAAGAAATAAAACATAATGAAGGCACATTATAAACGGCGGCCTTATCACTAAGTTGTGATTTCTACCAGTAGGTGTATGTTTTAGTAGATGACACTAACTTAATAAATTGGTAGGAATGCGCTAAAAGTAAAATAGACACATGTCATTTTGGCCTTTGTGAAAAGTTTTCCATAATTTACAAAAAAAATGTGTTTCAGGTGTTGGCTGATCACAAGGACGCTCTATTCGTTCTGATCTCAATTTTCATCATCTTCTGCACAACCGCTACGCTTTGCTTGGTCTTCGTTCCAAAGGTATCTTATTGTCTTGTGTCCAAATTGTTCATATTAAATTCGTTTCTCCATATTTTTCTTAGTCTAGTATTTTATTCAAAACTTCATTAATTAGTTTCAAATCAGAGGTTAGATCATTTCATTGTGACGTCATCAAAAATCCTGACACAACAAAGAAATACTATGCTATAATAAAAAGTGATTGTACAATTAGGCGGCCTATGACTTAACCGCCGATTTCTGCCAGGCAACCTTAAGTGTAGAAAAAGCAAAAGAAATAAAAAATCATAGGTAGCAATGAAAGTAACAAGATGAATTTTACATATATAGAAAGGAGTTTATATATATTTATATAACTAATTTCACATTAATAATATTAAAGTAATTACATATGTATCTTAGCTCCTAGAGCTCCGTCGCAATGGGCAGCCAGGAGCAGCAGGCACCAGGATCCGTGCCACTTTACGCCCAGCATCAGCTCATGAAGTAAGGTCTCCAGGTCCAGAACTGGAGAGGAGGTTGAAGGAGTTGCGGCAGTATAACAACCGTTATAGAAGGACGTTACAGGCGAAGGAAAATGAACTTCAGGTGAGCAAAGAACGAAATCAATACGATTTAGTCCCCTTTTTCCTAACTAACAACTACGCACGCCTTTATTTTTTTTTGTGATGCAGATCCATGTAGGTCCATATGACTGTGTTATGCAGGGTACAGAAACTAGTATATAAGTAGACCTTGATATTTAAGGTTAATGCTCAGTGTTAGTTCAGCACGTGCGTTTACAATTCGAGACGTAGCCTATTAATGGTAGTCTAATAACTGATAAAAGGAGGTTGAAGAAAGAGAGATCCAAATTTAAATCAATTAAGGGTTCGAAAAATGGCAAGATTACAATAATTTTTTTCTCGTAAGTAACTAAATAATTTCGTACACCTTAAGCTTAAACCACCTCGTTTTGGGGAAATCGTTAAAAAATAAGAACGGATTTATATTAATGTATCATTTTTTGACGACGACGCAGTCGATACAGAAATAGTCTATTGGGGCGAAGGGTGTGGCTCCGATCCCCACGAATACAAAATTATGTCATGAACATACTGCCTTTATGTTAATTTGTCTGTAGTATCTATGTATTTACAAAAAAAAGTATGGTTAAGTATGTCTATCAGTTATCTAGTTTCCATAGTACAAGATTTGCTTATTTTGGAACTAGATGGCGTTGTGTTTAATGTCCAGGAATATTTATTTAATTATTTATTTGTAGATGTTGCTGAGTAAGCTGGGTGAGGACATCGACGCGTCCATAAAGGATTCCAAGTCGCCCGCCACACAACGCACAAAACTGCACATTCCTAAGGAAAACATCAGTCATCCAGGTAATCTTAGATTTTCCATTATTTCTGCGTCTGATACCTGTGCACTCACAGATTAGAGAGTAAAAGGCAGATGGAGTGCGGCCGAAGACTCGAGTGACGCCGAAAAGCAATACAAACTTCAAAAGCAAATACAAAAAATGTTCGTCTAGTTTGACACAACACATCACGAGGGCTTTGAAATTTTCACTCAAACATGTAGTTATCGTAACTCCAGTCTTCGGAACACTCCATCTGCCTTTTATTATCTAATCTGTGTGCACTAATACTAATAGACTGCTTTATATCTATACATATAATAAAACAGTAACCGAACCATTTCTTTACATTTAATATTTTTTAAAAACAGTAATTGATATGCAACATGTATGTTCTATAGATACCAAATCCATGGTTAGAATTTTTTTTTTCTGTTTGTCTGTTTGTCTGTTTCTGTTTATCTGTTTGTCTGTTTGTCTGTTTGTCTGTTTATCTGTTTGTATGTGCGTCAATCACGTAATAACCGCTGCGTAGTTTTTGATAAAATTTCACATGCTGATAGATCAATATTAGGTGCAAATTATAGGCTAAATTTTATTTGAAAAAAAAATTTTAGGGGTGGCTCTCCATACATGTAACGGAGTGTAAAAAAATAAATTCGCGAATACATCATTAAATTTGATGTCATTAGATAGGTGTATTGAAATGAAATAATGGTTTCTAAATGCGTTTTTTGCTAAATTAAATATTTTTTTAGATATATGCTTCTAAAGTCGTGAAAATGTCATACCACGTGACAATGTGAGATTTTGGTTGCCTTGCGGTCATGTCTTTTTATACTCTTTATGTATAGATATTGTAAAAACCCTCAATAAATTCTCATAAACCTTCACAAAATAGGTATATAACTCTTCGCTCGCGTGTGCTACAATTTTCTGTATTTGGAAGAGGCACGCGCACTGTGAGATTTTGATGAATTTCCATTTTCAATTTCTATTATATTTCATATTCAATTTCCATAGAAAATTATAAAAAACACTATAGACATGCATATAATTATCAGCGGTCCTGCGACCGTCATTTTTCTAAACTTTTGTCGTGCGCCTCTAAAAAATACAGAAATTAGTAGCCTACGCGTGCGAAGCCGCGGGCGGAAAGCTAGTTCATCATAAATTAGAAACTCATTTGAAAACTCTGAACTCTCTGAATTATTTATCGGTTTTATATATGATATGTTCCCTTCCCCCCGGACCACGAAAGTGTATAGACGTGTGAACGTTTGTTTATTCGGTTAAA